>CAJNIZ010037125.1:0-18089 GCA_905231905.1 Symbiodinium pilosum
GCAGAGCGGGGTCGGCGGATTAGTTAATATTAGGCAGGCACCCCAAACATGAAACATGTCCCGCACGTATGGATTTTTGTGGGGAACAATATCAGGGGTGGGGGAAGGGTTTGATATTAGGATGAATGGACTGAATATTCGCCGGCCTGGGGCCGCTGTACTCAAATACCGAAAATCTTTTATACATATTAGATATTTTCTGATACTTTTATAAAGACGCGCTTTCAAAGCTTTTCCTTCAAACGGTAACCTTCTAGTAAATAAAAGGATCTCTCCTTCAGCTTATTTCTTGTCGATCATGCCCCGGCTGCGCTCGTTGAAGCGCAGTGGGGCCAAGCAGCTTCAGTTGTGAGTGCTTGCCTACTTGCGACCTGTTTTGAGGGCGTGGGTCATTTTCGTCAGTAGAATTTCATTCATGAAAGTTTTACAAAGACCAGTAAGACTTTAGGAAGTACAGGGCAACTGTTACTTTCATTAAACGTCTTTAGATTTCCGTCCACGACGGTTTTTGGTATACGTATGCCAAGACCTGCAAGACAAAAAAAAGTCTGGAACATCAAGGAGCACCCTCATCCCTCATGATTTTGGACAAATGACCCCCCCCAACAAAAAAATCATCACAACCTCATTACTGTCATCTAATTGTTTCGAGGGGTTAAGGCCTTCAGACTTTATATTCACCATGCGGGGTCTGCTAATTGGGGAAGGGATATAGTGTGAGTTGCGCAACTTGACCGACACGCAAATTTGTACCTGCATACATACCTACATACATACCTACATGCAGACATACATACATGCAGGCTTAGCTTTGCACATCTGTATATATGATAAGACGTAATGAGAACCAGGCTAAACTAATAACATTTTATAATGCGAATAACTTCCTGACAGAGTTTTAGTAGAAGGAATCTTACAGACCCTGAAAGATTGAACTTGCCAGTACGCAGCTATTAGAACTTTTGCCAGTGTTAGGGGGTTGAACCTAACCCAAAGCCTGGTCACGGAGTAGGGTTAGGGGCTTCGGGTTTAGGGGTTTAGGGTTTACTGTGAGTTGGGGAGTGGATTCTTACATAATTCCAGGAGTAACCATGGTACCCATATAACAAAGGGTGGTTTGTACCTGATATGTCTTTATCTTTATCTTCTTTAAAAGGTCTGTCTAGTTTACTCTTGTACCCACCAAAAAAGGGGTCTGGCATTTGTTTGTTACCTTCACCTTCTTTAAAGGATCTAGTTTACTCTAGGTTTGGATACCGTCAGGTAGCCCCTGCAATAGTTCGCACGCTACCGCGAGCTCTTCAACATCCTGAACTCGAAGCCCCCAGGGTTTAGGGTCCCTATAATCAGTAGTTTCCATTCTCTTGTGTACTCGCTTTCAGGCGCCCTGGGCCGTAAACCCCGCGCTAGTTTCCATTTTCTTTTCCACTGCTCAGCCCCGAGAAAGATGCTTAGTTTCCCACTTCATATAAGCATTTTCAATCTTCGAATATGGGCCCCTTATGGCTTCCTCAAGGCTTTCTTACCTAGAACCCTAAACCCTCAGAAGCGCAAGGTTTGACCTCCTTTGTTCTCAGTTTCATCCCAGAGGCCCGGTCGTTGCTTCGGGGTTGGGGTCGTTTTTTTGGGGTTAAGGGTTTAGCCTTCAAGGTTTAAGCTTTATACAGCTTGGGTTCAAGGCTGAGGGTTCAGCTTTCGGTTCGGGGTTCAGGTTGTGGGGCTTTTATCGGGGTCTTCTTGACGCACGGCTGATAATCCATGCGCAGATGGCGCCACCCCACTCCCAGCAGTCTGTGGGTGCGGCACTTCAGATGATACTGTCAGATCGAGTCCTTTGCAACATCATGACCAGGGGCCCGTGGCAGGCAGATTTCTCGCTTGGCTGTGTTTCCGGATGTACGGGGGAGCTCGGGGGCTCCCGTTGTCTTACCCAAAGCGCATGTTTACGTGCATCTTCAGTGTCCGACAGTCGAGGTTCAGGGTTTGGGCTTAGGGTTCAATCGAGCTTTCGTGTAGGGTGCAAGTCCCCAAGAAGTGCTACTGTGGAGACACGGTATGAACCTAAACCTTGTCATGCTAGTACAGTATATGGGTCCTGCTTTGAGGTATGGACGCTTGAGGAATGCATCTGTGTTCATCAATGGCCCTCAGAAGTGGATCTTTATGAGGACAACTAAAATGTGCAGGGGCTTCTGATTCGTGCTCTTGTTTTCTATTTCGTTCTGGTTTGCACTGCGTGCCGGTAGCCGAACCAGGACTTAGCAAGCGGTCTTTGTTTGACACATCCCGTCTGTTGAGATGTAGCAGGCTCTTCTGCACGGGCCACCAGGAGCAGCATGTCATTCTTTCATGGGGTGGGAAGAGGCCAGGGGGTCCCTGAGAAACCCTGGCAGGCCATGGGAGGCCCTGGGGGTGTTTCCAGCTCATTGAAATTTGCAGAAGTATGCATTTTTAGACATTCCATTTACAGCAACAGGCGCTTCAAAGAATTTCTTGAACTTGACTTCTGCTTGTCATTGCAAGTGGTGTAATTATACCTACAAAGCATGACTCCTCATTAATGCTAGTATGTTTGGCTACTATGATCCTTCCCATAATCAGCACTATGATTCTTACTGCGTGTCATTACTGAAGGTGGGCCAATTCCTGGCCATGACTCTTTCGGTCCCGGTGATCCTGCACCTCTTTCGCACCACATTCGCAAATCCAATCACTCCCACACCATTATAATGAGAACCCCCCAATGATGTGTAGTATGTTCCCACCTAGTGCAGCTAGTTAGAATGAGGAATGTGATTTTGTTTTGGGCGTTGGGAAGTTTCAGTAGAAGCTGCATGTGATGAGATGCTTTGAGTCCAGCATACGCAAGTGGGGTTCCTCAACATGGGCATGACTCAGGGAACGGGATCATGGGGGGATGCTATGGGGTACTCCTGGTAAACTACTATGGCAGGGATCGCTGGAAGGCACCAAGTGCAAGTGAGCATTTTGCAATCTTGTGTTCCGTCATTTTCCAGGAACCTCCTGGGTACGCCCACGCCCCCAAAAAAAGGCCCTTAAGAGAAAATACGAATGACTATGTCTGGATTAGTGCGCTGCGGCAGGTCTCCAGCACAACCCAAATTGCATGTGCCCACTTAGAGTTTCCGTTGAGCTCCAAACTTAGTATCTTATTATCAGCTTTTCCTGGGTTAGGGAGAAAGTCCCTTCAAGGTCCTCAACGGGGATGTGGCTCCAGCAGAGGCTATTGCGGCAACAAGCAATTACCCAATACTCCGTAATCTTCACCAGTACCTGCATGGCTTCATAACGCCCCAGATTCCTACCCTGCTCGAACCACCTACCCTTCAGGACGCTGTGAAGTTTTGGCGCCTACAGGGACTTGTTTACTTGCACTGGCCGGCGCTCCGCGATCGACCCAGGGATTTGTAAGAATGAAACCCATTTGAACTGTAGTCTAAACTCCTTAACGGGGGATTATATAGGGGACTATAGGGTTATTAAGGGGGGATACGAGGAGTTTAGACAGTGGCTAATTTTGGGGGCCTTTTCTGTACGGATCCTGAAAATATTCAACCTTTGGGGGCCACACCTATTGTAAGAGATACCTTTATCAGCCATGTACCATGGCAAATTGAGTTGAATCCCCATCTTCTCACTTCACGACCTCCTGCCCTTCACGAGTTCATTTCTTGAGGATTCAGCTGCCCTTTTCTCCCCGCAGCATCCCCCCATGACCCCTCAATCCTTAGTTTCTCGTTCTATTCAACTGGGGGATTCCCAATGCACATAGCCCTATAAACCTCCCCCTTTACTTCCTTGTAACACCCATGGGCTAGGGTCAACAGAGTCCCCTTTGTAGAGAAGCCCCCACATGAACCGATCTTATGGACGTACACCCTTGTGAAATCAGGTTTGACAGTCGCCTCGAGGCGCCCTTGGCGACGTACCTCCGCCTGGTTAGACTTTCCGGAAGTGGGCCGAGATCCAACCTAGAGAGTCCAAGTATGGCCCTTACCCCTAATATCAAAGCCCCCCACGCCCCCTAGATATTGAATATTCCCAGTCTGGCATCTTATAATACGTTTGGGATGGGGGGTGGGGGGGGCTATTACGGGGAGGTGATTTTGCAAAATTGGGGTGCTTGGGACTGTGGTAATGTCAACTTCATCATACGTTTTGGAGAGGCCTGCGGCATGAGATTCCCCGCAAATGCTGGGCAAATGTCGTACCGAATTTTCCCCAATTGCAAGGGTTTGGAAATCATTGCTCGGATTTGGGAATTTGCTAGGATTGCGGGTAATTAGCCGGGTCGCTGGATTGGCAGCCAAGATCTCGAGCAGATGACAGATTCAACTTGCAGGTTATATGAGGCTTTCCCAAAATTAGGGGCACCTTGCTCCAATAATACCTAGGGATTCTAGTATTTGGGGATCTACATTGGGGCCCGCTATTTTTGGGAAACTACCATATGCAGGGAGGCAAACTTAGGCAAACATGGTGTTCACCGGTTCTGCTACTTGCCGCGACCAGGGCGTTGTTGGATTGCGGATTGTGGGATTAAGGCAATTAAGGTTGCCGCGCTGATAAAAACCAGCCAGTCATGTAATTGAATCGGCAAGAATGAGTGGAGATGCAGGACGTCAGTTGTATGGAAAATGGTAGGGTGTCAAAAGCTTCGTCTTTGTAATTGGGTTTCCACGAAGATACCACCCCTCAAAATGAGGGTACCCCAAAAAGGCCAGGACTTTCGCACAGCTCTTTAGATGAAGTTAGGGATCTAAGTTACTTTCACATCCTACCTGGCTGGTTTACGATGCAGCTGCCCCACTACCCTTTCCCAGACTGATCACCGCCCCGTAACATCAACACCCCCTCAACCCCACTTTTATAACGTATTCCCATTGCCCATTGCGGCATACCCCTCACATTAAATGTTCCCATTGTGGCACATTGAAACATATTGGGAGTGTGAACTAGTAAAAGGGGGGTGGGAAGGTTTTATATCAGCAAGGGGTGATTCACATGGGAGTGCAGAAGGGTCCTATGAAGTGTCCATAAACAGACATCGACATGGATCTCCATGCCAGTTCGGCAGAGGCTACTGATCCGCTAAGAGACCTAGGCTGCGAGTGTAGTGGAGACGATGAGAATGACGTTGGTGACAATGATGAGGTTGATGATCATGATCATGATTTTTGATTATGATGATGGTGAGGGCGATGGTGGGTGGAGCTGTGTGAACCAGGATGGCCAGCATGATTCTGATGAGCGTTGGTTCAGGCTGCTTACGGCTTTGGCTGCGCAGATTGGCTTGAAGTTCCTCTTCGCCAATGTCGTTGAAGTAAAGCGCCTTGACCAATAGCTTGCGTTTGTAAAGGGTGACTGCTGCAGCTAAGGGCTTGTGATCAGTGGCAACCTGTGGATGTGTGGATGGGGCACAAACCTATACAGCCTAGAAGCCCAGCGTCTGAACAGGTGATCGGACATAGGTTTGGGGAGTAGTCTAGAAGTTGCAGTGTGACACCATCAAAATCAGACGCCACATGTGCAGTACTTGGGATATTTGTGTTGCTTGCTTCTGTGGACTCCCGCATCACCTGAATAACTTTTAAGAGGCAGAAACAATGCTGACGGACAAAGTGTGTTTACTGCAGGCTAGTGGAGAACGACTCCACGATGAAGATGCATCCGGTTGTGACTCTGCTAGTTGCACGGCTGACACGCTGAGTGGTTTTAGGTCAGCAGCTTTTCTAGCGGCAGCTAGTCTCATGAACCTCCTGTGCCATCCGAAGTTAGGATTGGTATGGCATCAAAACTAGCTGGGCAAGCCGGTATCCTCAACAAGCGCACTGCGCACTCCCTATGGCAAGGCCGCTCCAAACAAAACACCATGGCGTGGACAACGTGCAGCGAAAGCATCAACACATGGGTCATTCTCAAAATGTTGGACCTATTTTGGTTATAAGATACATTAAGGCCTAGTCTCTAGGGGTACCCAAAAGGGACCCTAATTTTGGGGAACTACCCACATCCAGTCAGGATCTGCTATGCCACCCCAAAAGGGGGGGGCGTCTGTACATGCGGTTTAGGGTCTAGGGTTTTGGGTCTCCTGTGTTGAGGACCCGACATAAGGACTACCATGTAGAAGGGCTTCTACGCTGGGTCCTGAATTTGGGGAAACCTCCATCTGCCCTTAAGTACTATAGCCATCAAGAAGGGCAAGCCCCAGTTCTACTACGTAGGGTTTAAGGTTTAGGGTTCAGGGTTGCCAATTTGGAACAAGGGCTTAGAGTCAAGTTAGCGGAAACTTTTCAAAGTTTACTATGACACGGCATGGAAACTGATATTATAGCATTGTTCATAGGGTGTAGGCTAGGAGAGCAAACCCAAGTCATGTCCACACAATATCCCATGGATTCAGATAATTACTGTAGACAAGGCTAGTGGTTCGTTAGTGGGCATGTGCACTCAAGCCTTTAGACGCTTACAGTGTTCTTCCCCCCGGAGAAAAAGTTTTTGGGATAAGTTGATCTGTCCCACTTCAGGGACTCTGGGCCCAGACAAAAAGGGTTTCTTGATAACACCAACCCTGAACCCGCGACCCTAGACCTGCCGTTGCTGGGGCCATGCAGGCGGCGAACCCCCAGACCCTAAACCCAAAAACCCCCCAAACCCTACAGCCCTAAACCTTGAAACCCCTAAACCCAAAAAAACCCAAACCCTAAAGCCCTGAACCTTAAAAATCCCTAAACCCTAAAATCCCAAAACCCTGATCTAATTTCAGGCTGTTACTTTCTTTGGTTTCGTCTGGGGTCCCACTGGGATGCTGTTGTCTGTGCCAATGATGACGACTCTCGGTCGGCTTGGTGCAGGTTTATTTCGGGTTTAGGGTTTAGGCTTTGAGGGTTTAGGGTTCAAGGGTTTAGGGTTTGAGGGTTTAGGGTTTAAGGGTTTCAGGGTTTAAGGGTTTGGGGTTTATTTCGGGTTTAGGGTTTAGGTTTACGGATTTAGGATGATTGAGGGCTTCCTCGACTAGGGAGCCTGGGGACATGTGGGGATAATACAGGATTTTGAGGCATCCTTGCTAGGGATTGCATAGGACTTATCTGTGCTGAGCTCCTGTTAGGGCTTCTAAGGCCCTACCCCTTATACCCTACCCCTTCTTTTGGGTGCCTATCTGCCAAACCAGGTACCCTGAAACAGGAGTATGATATAGAGGTCTAGGTAGTTCATTGTGATTTCAGCCTTTGATGGGAAGGTCGGGCTGGAGAAGCGGTTTAGGGTGTAGGGTTTTAAGGGTTTAGGGTTTAGGGCTCAGGGCTTAGGGTTCGGGTTTTGGAATTTCGGGTGGAGACTTGGTGGTTTCCAGAACTTCGGGGCCCTTTAAGGCGTGGGTGATACATGGTTATGTAGGGCTTATACAAAGGTATGTGGGGTTTGATGAAATCATCAAGACCCGCTTTGGTAGCCCATGGAACAAGGGTTATACATCGAGGGTTTAGGGTTTAGGGGGCCCCCTAATTACTTGGGGGGTTTCCAACAAGAATCTGGGTCTAGATGTCTGCAGGCCAGTGATTTGAGAGTTGTTGGAAACAGCAGTATCTTCTGAAAGATTATAGTATACCTGGGGTACTGCCCCCAATCATTAACAGCTGGATAATATGAATCATATGATGAGATAGGGCCCTTAATATGACCCCCAATCTTGACTGCAAATGGGTAGGGGCAGGACGCAAAGTATACCATAATATACCGTAATATACTATAAGATTGGCCATTTACACTTATACTGGGCCACGGGGTCCCTGCAAGAATCCTAAACCCTAAACCCTAGCATTCCTGAGAGTGCTCTGATTTCACCCTAAAGCAATAAACCTGAAAACCTCTCAGCCGGGCTGTCAGGAGTAAATATTCTGGTATATTATGGTATATTTTGATATATTAGGGTATATTATAGTATATGAGAGCTTAACAAAAAAGGTTACCAAAAACTGCAAACCTTTTACAGAAATCTGCGCAAGCAAGCTGATGACGTAGTTTCCGGTATGCCTGCCTTATGTTGATTTGTTGAGGGAACCGGTTCATGTCCCCAAAGCAAGAACCTTCATGTTTTGGGGCGCTCAGATTTGCGAAGAAGCTGCGTGGAGCACGCTTGCATGCAAACTCGCACGGGAACGGCAATGTGCCCAATGCTAATATGTCTGGTCCGTGCTTACATTGTAGGAGCGGTGCCGGGGTCGTTGCAGCAAAATCCGACTGTTGCAGCCACGCGTGGAACTCCGAAACTACTGAACAGTTTGTAGCCAAGGTATTTGAAAGCCGTGCTGTTGGCCGAGCGCCACGGAAGCAGTCTTCGCTCCCACCCTGTCCTAGAACCTGATCGTCACCTATTTTACTGTTGTGTAGCGCTGACGGCTAACAACCCTCACTTCTCGTCATGCGTTTTTGAAGGTGTGAGGCATTTCCTGAAGCAACTCACAGCCTTGACCCGGAGCTCTTCTTAGGTCAGTGCTGCACTTCCTGGGGAGAAGACTCTGTGAGGTACTTGCGCGAGTGCAGTCGCAAGGTGCAGGTCTTTATCTTCCTTATTTTTTAAAAATGGGTGTTAAACGGTACGTAGCTTCGTCCTGGAACCTATTTGAAACTACAATGCATTGACTGGCATTCTGGGACTTGCCGCGCCTGCAATCTGCAGCGCAACGCACGTGTTGAATCCTAGGTGGGGAAAACTGAGGCTACAAGATTGTCTCCCATCCTTGATGTCCTTGGCATGCTTTGTTGCATGCCTACCTACGTTGGAAACTAATTGCCCAGTTGGCCCAGTTGCATTCTACAAGTCGCTACAACGTGCTTGACATGCGCCATCCTGCTTGCACGCAGCTCTACCAGAATTCCCCCCAAACCTGCCTTTGCACGTGGTTCCAAGCGAGCCTCCGAAATAGATTGCCAACATTTGTGGTCCTCGAGAATTTGTTTTACTTCCATTAGACATCAAAATGACACTTTTGAATTGTTTAGGCTTCTGTGGTAAATCCCAAGCCTCAAACCTTGGGTCTTTCCCCCTCGCAGTACCTGTCCTTGACGGGGTCCTACTAAGGGGGTTATAATAACTCCTATTACCCATTGTGATAACAGTTGCTGTGTAAGGGGGAATGACTCAACCTAATCTTTTTTGAATAAACCGTAGCCAAGTAAGGGGGAATGACCCAACCTAAACCTTAAACAGTAAACCAAGTAAGGAGGAATGCCCCAACCTAAACCCTAACCCTTAAACCAAGCAAGGGGGAATAACCCAACCTAAACCTTAAACCCTAAACCAAGTACGGTGGAAAGACCCAACCTAAACCTTAAACCCTAAGCCAAATAAGGGGCCAAATAAGGGGGGATGCCCCAACCTAAACCTAAACCAAGGTATGTTCCAGTGGGATACCGTGATCCGCTGCTGATCCTTATCGAAGGAGACCGTCGGGCACCGCGGAGGTGGATCCAACTGCACTGAGGAGGGGCTTGTGGGATAAACCCCCTCTCCTTAATACATTAGGGTTTAGGGTTGGAACACCTTACAGGGGGATAATATTGAGGAGTAGTAGAGGGGTTACTGAGGGGGCTACTAGGTTTAGACTACAGCTCATATGAAAGCTCCCCACGTCCCTAATCTCAGATATTCCCAATATAGTATGTTCTAATGTACGGAGAATATTCCAAGAGATAGTAGTAGGGGAGTGGGGGACTTGAATTTCTGCTGTAGGGGTTCTGCACCTACTGTCACTCCTCACCCTTTGTATCAGCCCTTCTACTCCTCCTCTTCCTCCTCCTGCTACTACTACGGCTTCTGAAGTCTACTAAGAGAGCTTGGTGTGCCAGACTCCGCGCAAAGAAGCCCGAGCGAAAGGGACCGCGCGACCCTGCGCGGAGCTCAGATATTCACAAACTCTTGGGTTTGTATGCAGTCTCCCAAATCAGCCCCGATTAGCACCATGTTCAGTCGACACTAGCCCGTTTGGGGATGCTTCTGAGCTTGATAACCATCATGGGGCCTTCGAGACTGCAGCGGTTTTTCAGAGATGCGAGGTTGTCTAAAGTTCGGGGCTTCTGAAAAGTCGGTGTCATTCTTGGTCTGGGCCAAGATAGGCAAGATTCGTTTTAAGCTGGGATCGCAGAAAGATTCGATTGACCATCCCAGAAAGTTTGCATTTCTGGAAGTCACTAGCTGACAGTTGTCAGAATGCGATTTCTGATGAAGGCTTGGGTTGTCGCACTGCTTGTTCAGTGGTTGCAGGACTACATCGTTCATATCCTACCCAGCGGAACAGCGCCATGATTGAACTTTTTGAAGCGCGGAAGTACAAATTCGTAAACAAAAGATTCTCTACATAAAATGGAACACGACGTGGTAGATATCTAGGCCTGAGGAGACTACCGCGCCATGAGTTCAGTATTTTAGAGATATACTTGGGCTGTGGATTGCAGAGTTTGCACTTCGTCTCCATGACCACACTGCCGTGTCTCAAACACCCTATACCACAGGCCCTAACGGGCTGAACACCCATTGCGCATGGCGCGGCCTAAAAAGTACTTGGGGCTTTTGGTCACTAAGCTCCCAACTTCAGCGCGTCAAGCTCCTCAAAGCTCCCACCACAGTGTAATGAGAATTCGCATGAAGTAATTAAGGTTGGTATTCTGGTCTTTGGTGAGTGTATATGGCATATATGGTGTTCCTCAGGAGGATTGGTGAGTGCATGTATTTGTTGTCCACCTAAAAAGACCGCGAATAGAAACAATGTGCCGCAGCCGCATACCTCGCGCAAGCCTCAAGTGAGAGTAAGGAGGTTCTTGAATCAGTCAGAACGATCTGCGGGTCCATCTGGGAATTCCCGTGAAAACCTAATTTAAGCCCATCTCTGTACAAATTAGGCTTCAGGCCGAAGTTTAGGCTTCGATTCAGGCTTTTTGCGCTACCTTTCGAATTTAATTACAAGCGCCTAAGTAGTGTTTACGTATTGCGCCCTAACATGGGCAACTACCCTCATGATCCAGACTCCTGCGGCCAAAGGTGGATGACGATTGGACACGCCACAACTCCGACTGAACAGACCGTCGCAAAACAATCCGCATTCTGGCCTGCTGCGCCTGCCGGGTTATCGACTAAAAAGAACCCTAAACCCTATACCATGTGTACCCACTAATCCTATACGTCCGCCAAACCTGTACTACAACAAATACTACCCGAAACCCAAGTATTCACTTGCTTTGGTGCATGGACACTTTGATTAACTCATGAAGTTTGGGCTGGGGTCTTGTGGGAGCTGTGTAGGAGCCCATAAGGTGCGTGGTCTAAAGAACCACTTCAGCGATCCCAATGCAGACTGACAAGGGGGCAATGTAGGGGTTATATAGGGGAGTGGAGAAGAAAATGGAAGCTACTATTGAAAATGAACCCTAAACCCTATACCCTAAAATAAAAACCCTAAAACCTAAACCCTATACCCTAAACCCTAAAACCTAAACCCCAAACCCTCAAACCTAAACCCAAAAGGGTGAAGGGATGCTCCGAACCTTGCAAGAATAAGTGCTTTCCCAATGTCAGCTATGGGGGTTATTAGGGGATTATAGAATTAGGGAGCATTATAAGGCTTGTTACGGGGGATACCAGGAGTTGAGAGCATTATAAGGCTTGTTAAGGGGGATACCAGGAGCTTAGACTACAGCTCGCTTGTTTCCCACGATGTTTGGCGGCGGTAGTACGGATCTCAACCCAGAGCAAAGGGTAGCTGTGTTGGAAACTCCTGAACCCCATACAACCCTAGATACCACATAGAACCCTACATAGCTTATATGACCCAAGCCCATAATTTTGACTCGGCTCGAGGTTCTTGAAGGTTTACGAATCTTGTTAGTAACGATTACAAGCGGGTCTTCGAATGCTAACATGAGGATGGGCTGTGCTGCTAGTTCTCCTTTACGGGCGTTCCGAAGTTAAGTAGTGGTCCTCTTTCGGGCATGTTCTTTTCCATTTAGAGACCCTGCATCTTCTCCCCGAGGGTGCATACACCCTTGAAGATCCCGTTTGTATTTCTTAAGGCCACCCTCTTTGCTCATGAAACTGTAAAGCCCCCCATGCTCCTAACAGGGCTTTAGTCACCTTACATCTAAAACTAGGACCCTATCACAGTCATGTGATGTCAGGGTCCTAATTATGGGGGGATTGGGCAAGTAAATCCACAGCTAAGACCTACACCCTAAATCTTCACACTCTACAAAACACGAAGGAAAAAGCGGTTCCCATTTTGTAGAGACTCCATGAACCAGCCAAGCAGAGCTCAGGCTCTTGTAAGTACTTATAGGCACCCTCTCTTGGAGGGTTGAGGGATTTAGGGTTTAGGGATTTAGGGTTTAGGATTTGGGGTGTAGGGTTAGGGGTTTCAGGGTTTTTGGGGTTAAGGGTACCCAAAGCACAATGGGCAAGGGGATTCAGCTCACTGGCGTGCTATCAAACTGGTGCAACTTTTGGTCACTCTGCGCTGTGGCTTTGGCACAATGGTATTATGTACGGTAAGTTATCATTGGGCAAGGGGATTCAGCTCACTGGCGTGCTATCAAACTGGTGCAACTTTTGGTCTCTCTGCGCTGTGGCTTTGCAACCTCCACATTCAAGGCTCCACGGAATAGTCGACAGAATTGCAGCTGTTGACCAAACTTCCGTAATTTTGCACTTAACCCAGAGAATATCCCAAGTTATAGCCAGGTAATATCCTATGGCCTACCCAGGGGTCGGTCTGATCCCGTCTTTAATCTTGTCGCTCTTACTCACTTTCAAATACAAAAACGATAATTGGCTAGGTTCCAGAAGGCACCATGGACCCTCAACCCTAAACCCCTAGACCCCGAAACCCCCTAAACTCCCAGAACCCTCAACCCTAAATCCTAAACCCAGATTCAGCACTCTGTTTGTGTCCTGCCTCGACTTCTCAGAGCCAGCTTTTTCAGGTGCTCCTGTCCCTGGAGCCTGGGAACGTAAAGGAAGAGGCGCGTGGATCCTTTCCAGGGTGACTACAGCGTGTTAAGGATGATCCTTCTGATATGAAGGGTTTAGGGATTAGGGTTTAGGGTTTAGGGTTTGGGGCGCTATAGTCTAAGCTTCTTAAAGGGGGTTATTTAGGGGATTATAGAGGGAAGTGTTATCGGAGTTACCAGGGGGGATACTAGGAGTTTAGACTCTAGCTCATATCAGTGTGTCAAGAAGCAGTCCTACTTTGTAGTGATTTTCTGTAGTACATGGAGCACGAGATATACGGGACCCCAATATCGACCCCAAAATACTATACTACTCATGGGGCCCGCAAAATGGTACCTCTTACTGGAGGAAACTCCTACAGGAAAGGGGGACCTGCTACAAGGTCAAATCGCTAACAGATGGGCCGAGAGCCGTAATGCCGGAACCCTAAACCCCTATAGTCCCCCTCAAGTAGAAATAATATGGAACTGCCCAATGTCATAATGACATCCCCCTACCCCATATTCTATCCACTTAAGGGGGACTATAATCCCATAGATACTCTACACCCCTAAATCCTCAATGTCCTAGCTTACAGCAGCGAGACCAAAGGCCCAAAGCCGGAAAGGGCAGAGGCAGCAACAGCTTAAGTCTCCCCGACAGACCAAGTCTTCTCCGTATTAAAGGTTTGGTGTCTAAGGTTTGGGGTTTGGGTTTAAGGGTTTAGGGTTCACGGAACTGAAGCACTAAATCACACTGGCGCGCTGTTCTCATCCAAACTGGCTTTCTTGTACGTATTGCAGACCCGGAAATTAATCAAGCGCATGTGTTATTATTCTTTACACAAGCCACCAGAAACCCTAAACCCTAAAGGTGAGGTCGAGTGACTTCGTTAATAGTAGGTCAGTCAAGAAGTGACCTTAGGGCTAGGCGCAGTCTAGGCCGCACTTGCATCATCTTCAAGGTGCTACGCCCTAAACCATAAACCCTAAACCGGAAGGAGAGCTGTAGGGTTTAATTAGGGTTTAGGGTCTACTGGGAGAATGGAAAAGAAAATGGAAACTACTATAGTATTATAGGGTAAGTTGAATTAGGATTTACGGTTTAGGGTTTAAGTCTATTGACGGAATCCGCTGGTATGTGGCTGCGGGTAGTCCTGACTCTAGGTGAGCAAACAATGCCTCGAGGCAAGAAGCCCAAGGTAAAGATGAGGGGCTGCCCAAAGCAGGGTACTCTTCTGCGCGTCATGATAAGAAGGATGTCAGGAACTAAACTTCAGCATTTTGGGGTCTACATCCTGGTTGCTCCTAGTTTCGGAAACTACCAGCTATTCAGGCTATGCTTGATAGCTGAAGCCTTGACCGCTTTGTGATCTGCATTCTAGGCTTAGCCGGGAGTAGCAAAGATCATGGCGATGGAATTAGGTAGTAGAGACAGGTACCCTAAACCTTAAACCCTAAAAGATGATTACCTTGATTCATGCTGTGGTCTTTGCTGTTACCAGCGTCCAGCGACGCCATTAGGATTTTGCTCACGGTCAAGATCTGCTGACAGCAGTATGCTCCAGGAGCCTGAATGGTTACCAATGCCATTCCCCTAGACTTCCCGAAATTATTGAATACGTACACTCAAATAAGTACATTCAGAATATAGTATATCCAAATCCTTTTCACCAGTTGTTGACGTCTCTGCATTATGATGACACCCCTGACATGTGCGAGGTGAATGCAAGCCGTCTGCAACTGCACATGACGGCCTTCCGCGATGCCTCCTTTGCCCATCCCTCAGCAGATGCTTCTATAGTCCTCAAATTTCATCCCCCACCCTAAGAATAAAGCTCCCAACCCGCCTGAATAAAAGATTTAATAGATATTACCCCCTTTTGTATTAGTACCAGTTACTACCTCTAGGCTTTTCGTTATCAAGTTATCAGGGTGCTGGGGGGGAGGCTTACGCTGAGTGAGATGCGATAATAAGCCTTCAGACAATTTTTATTTCACTTTTTGTATGAAGACTACGCTCGTTCCGCGAGCTGTCGACGGGCCATGGGAATGTACTGCAGTAGCCTAAAGGTTACCTCAAATTGACCTGAAAGTCTATTGGGAATTATTTAGGCCCCTACAGTTTGCAAAGATGGGACAAAGCCCGAAAGCACCAAACAATTGAAGCATTGTCTCTTTGCTTTGGATTGTGCATACCCTGCTTTTGACCCTGGCGTCGGCTCAGCAAGCTGTTGGGCTTAGACTTGGGTACGTGGTCCAAGGTTTGAAGCACTGAATGCTTCAGTGTGATATAACCTTCATGTTGCTGCCAGCTCGGTAAGGTTGCACCCCATTCCAGGAATTTTCCAGCTACATAAAGTGTCAGCTTCATGAACGTACACAAAAATCAGGAACATTTCATGTGGACGGATCATGAACCTCAGTGTCGTTGCTAGCGCAGCGTCCACACGCATGAGGCAGCAAGCGCTGCAGAACCTGAGCACTGCGCAATGCAAAGGCGTCTTGATCATCTAGGTGATCTTTTATAATGCAAAGGAGAAAAGGCATAACGACGAACGCGATGTAATTGCTTTAGTCTCACCGCTCCGTAGTATGCGTCAAAACTGCCTGAAACTCTATCGAAATCATGGTGCGCCCTGAGCATAGCTAAGCACAAATAGTTCCATCAGCTGAGGACAACATGAAGAAGGACAGGCGCAGCGGTCAACATCGGGACTTGTGACTTTTGGTTCCTGTTTGTCCCAGTCCATCTTTGCCATTGATCTCTTGTGTAACCTGCATTGTCCAGAAATGAGGGGACTGCCGGGGTATATTTAAACGCAATTATGCAGATTGCAGAGGGACATGGTCAAGGACAGACATCCCATGTGTGCGAGCCCATTTTTGAAAGCAATTCCCAAGAGTAGGTCTCTGTGAATTACCTACCGCTCAGACTTGTACGGTGTAGCCTAAGTGGGAGGGGCTCCTTGAAGACGAGCCCTTGGTTGATTTTAATCGCATCCCTTCATAGCACACCTACGTCCTCAATCTAAGCGTCGCTTCTACGACATACTTTTAATGTGAAGGGTGGGAGATTTTGGTAAAACCAGGGGAAGGGAGCCAATCCCTGGGCTTCATGCCTACTCTGGGCCCAGTCCTCTATAAATATTGGCCAAGTGATAGCTGCATCATCGGAAAGGAAGCCTACGTAGTCCCCTACATAACCCCTTTAAGGAGTATATCCCTATACAGCTCAGATATCCCTATATATCTATGGAGAGCCCCCGATTTTTTGGGCGAAGGATTTCGACATCCTGACCGGCCAAAAGAAGCTACTGGGAATGTTTTAGGGCTTCTTGTTCGTAGGATCGGGGAAAGAAAAGGTATGCTATTATGTGGTGTTTAAAGGAAACACATAGGCTTTAGTGCTCAGAGAAGCGAAAAGAAAAGGAAGGCTACTATCTTGAGTTTAGGGTCTAGGGAAGGAAAGAGAAATTTTCAATCACTCGAATATTGAGAAACCCTAGACCTTAAACCCTAAACAGCTCCTACAGGGATCCATTCTTTCGTTCAGTGCTAGCAGACCCTAAACGGTTCAGGGTTTAGGCTTTACTAAACCTGTACCCTGAACCCTAAATCCTAAACTCTGTATAACCCCCTATATAGCCCCTTCTAAGGAACCTGGTATCCTAAACCCTGAAGTAAGTTTCTGAGACGTTGAGAGCTATCACGTCATGCGGGTTTGCTTCCACAATCTTTACGACTAAGGAGATGAAGGGACACATAGGCTTTAGGCATTGGGTTTAGGGTTTAGGGGCTTGGGGTTTAGGGATTAGGGATCGGGTTTAGGGGCTATATAGTCTAAACTCTTCAAAGGGGGTTACTTACGGGATTATTATAGGGCAGTGTTCTGGAGGTTATTTGAGGGGATAATAGGAGTTTTGACTATAGTTCATAAAGGGTTTCGGGGTTGAGGGTTGAATAATGACAATACCCTTCCATCATACTGTCCACATTACCGATGTAGAATGCACCTTTGTCGCATTTGTGGGATCCACCTTTGCAATGCGCAAATCCTGCAGCATTGCCACAGCAACGCCTGCGCAGCCATAAGGCCGAAGCCCCTAAGCTCCGTCCCACCCCCTCCCTTCAACTATGGGCTATTAGACCTTAAGGGTGCCTTAATCTACCCTTAATAGGGCCCTAATAGGGAATTTTAGGGTCTAATAGCCCATAGTGCTTCAAACCCTTCACGCCTCAAGTGATGAGCCCGTACCCTAAACCCTTTAGGCCCTAAGGTCTGGCGAGTGCCTCTGAGAGATGAGGCGGCATCAACCCTAATCCCTGATCCCCCGCCATTTGAACCAAGGGTCTCCCCAGCGTGACCTGGACAAACCCTAGCTGCTGCAAGCAGGCTACAAGCAAGTTCTGCAACACCCCCCCCCCTCCCCCGATATAATCAACCGAAACAAGTGGCTTTCTATCTAATTCGTCAGTAGGTTCATATACCCTTATTGCGGTCCCTAGGCTAGGTACAACCCGGTCATGTCCTGTAGCCACCTCTAAACACCCAAGTATATAACTCTATTGTTTGGTAATAAGACTACCTAGTCCCTAAGCTTTAAATGCTCCTATCACCGCTGGGTCGATTTCATTTGCTATTTTCTTTTCCACTCAAATCTCCATGGTTGGATAACCCTACACATGCAAAATGGCAGCTTCCATTCAATTAAGAACACTAAACCTCACACTGAACCCTGAGCCCTGAGCTCCACCCAGCCTTGAGGCTAAGGGTGAAACCCTTAAACCCTAAACCTTTGAACCCTAAACCCCTAAACCCCTAAACCCTAAACCCCTAAACCCTTAAAACCCCTAAACCCTAAACCCCTGAACCCCTAAACCCTTAAAACCCCTAAACCCTTAAACCCTTAAAACCCTTAACCCCTAAACCCTAAACCCCTATACCCCTAAACCCTTAAACCCCTAAACCAAAATGGAAACCCATTCAGAAGACTGAACCCAAGGACTCTGCTTCATCCAGGCCTGCAACACCCATATAAAACGCGGGCCTAACAAAGCATCACAAAACTCTTGTGGTTGGAACTGAAACG
>CAJNIZ010037125.1:22441-61452 GCA_905231905.1 Symbiodinium pilosum
CGACCAGAGTGCTGAGCTAAGAAAGGGAACATGGTCATTGAACCCCGCCCCCCCCCCCCCCCCCCCGTGACAGTTTAGAATCGGGCAGTTTTATTCATTCATATCATGCTTCTTATCCAATCGTTACTAAGTTGGGGGCACTACCCAACATAAACTTGTTTGTTCGCTTGAGGTTGAGCTGCTTAGGGTTCTTGAAGCAGCTTGTCACGCTATAAGCAGGTGCAGATAGGCAGACCTACCACTGAAATTGGGGATTGCGCAGAGGAAAGATATGCTAGAAAAAAGGATTTCCCAACGAGATTACTTCCCCTGTAGTCCCATACAGGGTCTTGCGAAGAATTGGGGTTTCCTTGCAGGGTTCCCGATAATGAGGAGTACAGTATGTTGGGGTGAGGAGTTGTTCAGTTGTTTGAAAGCCCAACTAAAGTAACTAAAGCCTACATAATCCTCACGGCACCTCGGTTTTCACAAAATCGGCGGCAGGCTAAGATCCTAGGATGTTTGGGGTTCTTCTTGAGGAGCGTGTCTGAAACTGTCAAAAAACTTTCATAGAACCTGTTTAAAAGGTCTAATCAACTTCGACGAACGGAAATCATAAAGTCCTCAGCCCTCAACCATACAGCGTACCCGAGGTCTGAACCTAAACCCTAAACCCCAAACACTTGGGCAGTGGATCTCCACAACGAATCCCGTATCATCACCGGAGTTTGTCAACATTCCTCCCCTGCAGAATCCTGAAAACGGACCGTTATCTACTGATTATAATCCTTACACAATCCACGGCTCCTGAGTATCCGCTTTGAAAGAACCACCCATAAATCCCTAGAATCCTTTAGGGTTTCGGGTTTAGGGTTCCCAGACCCCTGGGAGGATCTAAAAGTAGATCCCCCTATATAGACCCATTATAACCCCTATAATCCTTTTATAATTCCCCCTTTGGTTCTAGGGGATCTAATTTTCAGATCCTTTTGGGGGTCTGGGTTTAGGGTCTTCTGCTCACAGGCAGCGCAGCCTGCAGCTGTCAATCCGGCACAGAAGCCCAAGGTCGGATGTTTGGTTGGGGTTTTAATTAACCCTAAGGGTCCAAGGACCTAAGTAATAGGGTTTTAGGGCCCAAATACTATAATATTAATGGTATTTGGGACCTAAAGCCCTATTATTTGGGTCCTTGGACCCTTAGGGTAAGGTGAGTTCCTTAAACCCTACGTATACTATAGTGCCCCTTAAGTAGATAGAATATGGATTTGAGTATGTTATACTAAGATCTTCGTATACCCCCCATTCTATCTACTCAAGGGGGACTATAACCCTAAGACGCCCTGAGCTGTAGGGTTGGAGGGCTGAGGGTTGGGCCTGAGCTTTAGGGTTTAGGGTGTAGGGTTTAGGATGCTTTGGGTTTAGGATCGGGTCTTGGAGGCTTTATGGCTTCTGGCTTTCTACCTATCTCTCGCTGTGTAAGCTGCGCAATGTATCACAAAGTATTCCTGTTCGCCCAATATGTACACACGCCCACACACACATCTGTATGTATGTGTATGTATGTATGTGTATATATATATATCTCTCTCTCTCTCTCTCTCCCTAAACTCCAAACTATGCAGATGTGTGTACTGCTTGAGTATGAGTTGTTGTAGGGCTTGGGAGTTTTGCTTTGGCGTTACCCTTGCCCGTGCTTCAGGGGATTTTACTCTCACAAACAGAAAGGAGTATTCTTTGTTGAGGCTTGGGTGAGGGAACCAAGACGAACTTACTATAGAGTTTTGCATTTATAGGTGCTTACAGGGAGTGATTATCGGGATCATTACTCTGAGCTGTTGAATATAGATGTTTATGCAAAGTCCATCGCCCCTCAAGCACAAGTCAAGTTTAGGGTTTAGGGTTCCGTGAGTACCCGGTCATGAAAGAATCAAGGTACCGAGCGGTTGTGTATTTTTTTAACAAGTGGGTATGACTCGAAATAATCCCTTCAGAATCCATATAGTAGGCACTCCCGCCGTCTTTTTCAAACCCTCCTCTATCCGTAGGCCCTCTTCTTAGGAAAGCCCAGGTGAGCCATAGTCTCAACTCCTTTAGCGGGGAAATATTGGGAGAATATAGGGGACTCTTATAGCAGTTCTTAGGGGGGATAATAGGAGTTTAGACTATACTATAGCTCAAGTAATTCATATTAGAGTTCGGGGAAGTTTGGGATTTTCAGCGGGGCTTAGGGTAGATTTTGGGCCTTAAGCTGGAGGGTGTAGGATTTAGGGTCTACTTCCCCAAACAAACATATAAGCTGATATGATCGGCTATTTAAGGACAGTAATCTTTCCTAACCCCTGAACCCTCAACGGCGGGCCGAGCTTCCCTGTTATAGGGTTTGGTGTTTAGGGCTAGGGTTGGGGGGAGTGTACCTGTGTACCTCAGCCGGAAACCGTTTTATCAAAGGGGTTAAGGGTTTAGGGCTTGGAGGCTAGGGTCTGCAGCTCGAGACTCGAGCTGCTGGCGACAAGCATTTGTAGGATTATAGTTTAAGTGGGGGGTGGGTTCCAAACGATAGTGACGGTTTTGGCGGGTCAGCTATGATAAGCTAATATAGTACATTGGGTATGGAAGCGCCCCAATTCTGCAAACTTCTAGGTAGGCTTTTTTGTGAACGTCTAGTGTTATCCTGCATGACAATTACAAGAGATTATAGGACATTAGCTAGTAATCACATGGTTGTTCCCTACCCAGGCTGTAGGGCTTGCTCTTAAGTAGCCTATGTCTGTCAGAAGAAAACGGGACTTTACTGGGAACCCCAAACAGGGAACTTCAAGAATATAGTAGGAATATACTAAGAATATATCTACCAGGGTCCTTATATTCTATTATGTGCCTACTTCCTGGGGATCGCTTTTTGGGGTTCCCATTAGAACCCATGTAGAGGAGATGTCTACAGTAGTTGTTTTTGGTTAATGGATCGAGAAAAAAGGGGCACCGCAAAGTCGACATCGCCAAGTTGAGCAACTTCGCTTGGCTGGTGTAAACTGGATCTAGGGATCCTTGATACTTATTGGGGTGTGGGGTTCCTAATATTTCTGTAAGGATCCTTTTTTCTCCCTAGGGTAATGTGGGCTAAGTAAATACCCTGCTTGGACAAATTAAGCTGTCTTCAGCTGGGCTGCCGTTAACGAACTTATGTTAGCATATACCTAAACAACCCTATTACTTAATTACAACACATCCATATGTAACTGAGCATACGCTTCTCAACAGCAACCCAATTAACGGAAGGGTGCGTTCCACCCGGTTGAAACAGGCATGATAGAGACAGGATTTCTCGTCGAACCGACCAGACAGCCACACTCCCAAGTATCAAGCGCTGTCCCAAGGGGGGTTGAAGTCTT
The DNA here is from genome assembly GCA_905231905.1 of Symbiodinium pilosum. Taxonomy (NCBI): domain Eukaryota; class Dinophyceae; order Suessiales; family Symbiodiniaceae; genus Symbiodinium; species Symbiodinium pilosum. Next base: position 25,810 of record CAJNIZ010037125.1, read on the forward strand.
AAAGCCTTAGATCCAGAAAAAACCCACGTCCTAAACCCTAAACCCACGACCTTCACAAATCTCCTACATGGCACACTCCTTGCCAGCTCCCCTTTGTTCAAAGATTTTACCACGGTGCGCAGGCGCGGATCAGTCAACCTGAGGTGGGAAAGGGATTAGGGGTTTCGGGATTGGGGTTCAGGGTTTACCGTTTTGAGTTCAGTATAGGGCCAATGATTCTTGCTTTGCCGTTGTAACTCTGGCAACTGAACGAGAGCACAAACAGCCTAGCTCTGATGAAGATTCCCATTGGGAGGGAGAGGAGGCACCGACTTTTTTCCAGTCGTTCCTCCAGATTCTTCTCGGTATGCAAATCACACAGGGGTCGCATGCAAGCCCCCGCACACGGACTCCCCTTCTTTCGGAAAGTCCCTATGTAAAGCTCTTGAACAAGAACTTTCATGCCGGCCGTGAATTTAAGGTTTCTTCTAGGATCCTGAGATACGCGCTCCCCATGAAGCCATTTCAAGTCCATGTTCCGAATCGAAACCAGGCCTGTCAGCATCAAGGCAGCGAGTACGCGCAGGATCCGTGAACCCCACACCTCAACTAGCCCGAGCATTGATGTTCTGGACCCTAAGATCATTTCGATGAACTATACTTCTTCTTGGGTGGGCAGAAACTCTGCACCACCGCTAGCGTGCTGAAAGTGTGCGTGATGCAAGATGCTTTCCAGCAGCTCTGCTGTAGAACCCTTGGGTGACCTAGGGTTTAGGGTTTAGGGAGGCATGACTGCCAACCCGCACTTCTGCCCTACATTTCTCCTTTTCTACCATGCGTCAACTTAAGCTCTATGGCGTCCTGAGTGGCCCTGTAGTAGACCAGAAAACCCCATGACTCTTATCAGAGCCTGACGTAAACCCTAAACCTTAAACTCTAAACCCTAATCCTTAAACCCTACACCCTTATCATCTCCCAGCAATTAAGGAGGGAAGGTTTGGTTTAGGGTGTCAGGGTACCTTTATGGGGGCTATATAGGGGTTATATAGGTATAATAATGGAAAAGAAGAGAAAATGAAAGCTACTATTTAGGATTTAGGGTTTAGGATTAGGGTAGCTCCTGCCATTATTTTCCAGCTTTATTAGCCTGTTGCTGGCATAATAGTCCATCTGTCTCGTATTAATTGCAATGCCCAGTCAGCATTATTGCTTCTGCTATGACTGCTGCTACGACTGCTAATAATATTCAGAAGAAGCTCTGAACCCCGTTCCTTCATAACCCTGACCTGAACCCCAACTCTAAACTCTAATAACGCCTAAAGATAGCTTATGTAGACCCCCCACCCTGTAATAGTGGTATGCTAGGAGTATAAGAGGACCTTAACAGAATTACCATCATCCCTTACAGTCACTATTACCGGCTAGGGGATCCACCTAACTGATAGCCCTATTAGGGTATAGGGTTTAGGGTCTAGGTATTAGGGTCTAGGTTGGGTGCTGCCCCCACTCATTAAAATTAACAGTTGGGTAATATTTATAGTATAGTTATATGTAGCCCTGAATATGACCAATAATACAGACTGTTAATGGGTGGGGCAGGACCCCTAAACCCTAAACCCTAAACCCTAAACCCTATTTTAATTTCCATGTCCACTGGCCTTTCCAGGTGGTCCAGGAGTCCGTTACCTGGGATCAGCTCACGGCTGTGTCGCTTCTGGGGAGGAGGGGTGAAGGGAGCCGCTTGGGTTGTCATATAGACATATATATGTATAGATAGATAGATGGATCCAATTAGATACATACATCGTACATACATGCATTCATTCATACACACATTTTTACATACATGCATACATACATACGTACATGCGTACATACGGTCTAGGGTCTAGGGGTTCGCCAAAGCTAGGGACACTTTGTGGGAGAACCCAGAATAAGGATGACAGCATATCGGGGTCTCTACTGGGCTCGCTATTCATTCAAATAGCCATAACTATAATGCAAGAACATTATAGTACTACGGCAACATAGGTATGTTGTAATATGGTGGTAGTCTGGCATAGGACGGTACGACAGTGATGCAGGAAAACCACGCTCGATAGGAAGACGAGTTGTTTGAAAGATGTTTTATCTAAGGTTGAAACTATGGGCCCCTAGTATGGGCCCTTCAACTCGGGATACTTGTGTACCCACTATATAACTATATACCCTATACGGACGCTTAAGGGTCCCCAGAATCCCCCTAAAAAGGCCAAAGGGCCCATACTTCTACCCTTAGATTAGAGTCCTCCTAGTTTGACATTCCTGGACACGAGGCTATCCTTCTCAAAATTACCTGCTAAAAGCACTCCCCAGAATTCATAGGGAAGTATACTGGGATACTGGAAAACAAAATGGAAGCTACAGGGATTATAGGGGGTGTATAGGGGCTATATAGGGGTTATATAGGGTATTTTGTGGGGATATATTGGAATAATGGAAAACAAAATGGAAACTACTATTTAGGGTTTAGGGCTTAGGGGATAAAGAAAATTGAGAGCCTTAAGGATTCGACGGGCATGGGTTGCTCCAAAGGGTCTCCCCGCTCAGTCAGGCATCCGCTCAAAGCTCAAAAAATCCTTTGACAAACGCAGTCCCCAAGAGCTCAGGTATATTCATATGTGTTGCACAGACATGGGGCTGACTGAACACCTTGGTAGCACTCGTGCGCAAACTACGGACACATTTTCCGGGAGGGGAACGCGTAGATACCATGTAGTGGGAATCATTGTTCTTGTGGTGAACCTACCAAAATTTCCCATGGAATGACCCTAAGCCATAGACCCTAAGCATCCCGTTGAGAACAAAGAAGTTTAGCACGGAGGCTCCCCCAGAATGACTCAGCGGCAACATCGAGGTTTTTGGCTCAGGTTAACAAAGTATGTAAAGACTGAATAATGTGGATTCCTTATCACGGTCTCTCTAGAGGTAAGCTACTTGACAGCGACCCACAAAAATCGAGGCAAGGAGGAGGACGAGGAGGTTTGTAGCCCGTGGTCATGATCTGATAGTTGCTGGCACAGAAACTCTCATGATAGAAACGGCCCAGCAGGCCTCAGATGCAGTCCTAAACCACGAGTCGTACATGTCATGTAGAGGTACCTAATATTGAATACTCCCCATTGTGGCATATTATGAAATATATTGTGCGTTTTTCACATTAGGGGGTGGGGGGTTGGAGGGGGTTTAACATCAGCCCTGAACCCTGAATCCTAATATCAAGCCCTATATGCCGCTTTCAGGGTGGGGGGTTTAGCAATGATTAGTGGGAGGGGATTCGAGACCTTGATCAAGTCTGATCGTCCAAGCCTTGACCACTGCCAGGGACCTCTGAGGAGAATTGCCGTCATTTGAGCCATGGTCTAAACTCCTTCCAGGGGGTTATATAGGGGAACCCTGAACTTTTTAAAAGGGGGTTTTAGGGTCTAGGATCTAAGCCCCTTCAAGAGAGTTATATAGGGGAACCCTAAACTCCTTAAAAGGGCGATTTAGGGTCTTTAGAGGAGGTTATATAGGGGAGCCCTAAACTTCTAGGGTGTAAACTTTTTCAAGAGGGTTATCTAGGGGACTACTATAGGGGTTGCTAGGAGTTTAGACTATGGCTCAGGTGCGGAAGCATCATTCACTGTCTCACAGAACTGTGTCTGTCTCAAAATGGGTTGTAGTGCCCATAGGCCTCTCGAGCTGCCAGTCCGTACAACAAAAAATATTGATTCGTCATGGTACGACAAAAAAACCTTAAAACTTAACCTAAATAGTAGCTTCCATTTTCTTTTCCACTATCGCAATCTAACCCCGATAAGCCTATATACCTACAAGACTATATATCCTTTTAAAGGGACTTAGGGTTTCCATTTTCTGTTCCAATATCCCAATACAACCCCAATATAAGCCCATGAACCTATAACCCTGTATATAGTCCCCTTTAAGCAGATAGAATACGGCTCTGGGTATATTATAATAATAGGATCCCCATATACCCCATGGTCTATCTACTTAAGGGGGACTATAGCCCCATATACCTATAACCCTATATAACCCTGAACCCTAAACCCTATATAACCCGAACTGGGCTCTGCAACCCTACCTCGTTTCACTCAGATCAGCCAGCACCTAGCTGATGTGAATCTGATCCGCAGCACGCAAGTCTCGAGGGGATTTCAGCATGTTCATTTTTAGGGTTTAGAGTTTAGGGTTTAAACTTTGGGGTTTAGGGCTTAGAGTCTGGGGTTTCTGTTTTAGGGTTTAGGGTTTAGAGTCTAGGGTTTAGGTTTTAGTCTGGCGAGTGCATGTATGAGAGATTCCATAAATGACGGGGACCCCGCCATAGACTTCAAACTTCAGCATAGTCCGTAGTGCAGGTACTTCAAGAAGGGGACCGCTCATATCCGGACACTCCCAGATGGAGAGGTGCCAGGGAGGTGCATGCTGTTGGCCTTTTGCCTTAACCTGGGCGAGTAGCCGCATGTCCAGCTGAATCTGCATTCAAAGATTCCAGCACCTTGCTTCAACATTGGGTTTAGGGCTTAGGGTTTCAAGTTGAGGGGTTTTGAATTACTGCAGCCCGGAGAATAGGAACCCTATGACAAATAACAGGGTCCCAACTGTAGAGGTTGGGGTGACGACAATCCCCGTAGTTATTTGTAATAGATGACTCTAAGAGGTACCATGAGGTCCCTTCAAAAGAGGTGACGTGCATGTGTCGGGTTGAGGGCGGCGGCTACATTGTGGGACCTCAAGGCTGCCAAGGGGTTCGGGAGCATACTTTACCTATGCAGAGTTATAGTCACATTTAAGTAGATAGAATATGGGGTATATGGGGATCTTATTATAATATACCCAAAGCCATATCTTATCTACTTAAGGGGGACTATAGGGTTTGGGGTTTAGGTATAGGGGTTGCAGTGGGGTAACTAATGACAGTTAGTTGAGCTTCCAACCCCTGGGCCTTTCAAAGTACATGTATGTCAGGGCGCTGGGGGTACCCTAGATTTGTTATAAGGCAGACCCTGAACCCTAAACCTTGTGGAAAGTGGCAGTCCAAATTCCCATCGCCCCAAAGCGTTTATGTAGCTATATAGTAATATAGTATGTACTTAAGGCCCAAAGGGGTGCCCATATAGCTACTTTAGGGCCCCGGTATATGCTATAGACCTACCCCAAACCCTAAACCTGAAATCCTAGACCTTAAACCCAAAAACCAGAATCCTAAACCCCAAATCCTAAAAGTTAAGTCCTAAATCCTACACTATTTGCTACATGTAGAGCCTATAGATCCTGATCGCGCAGGCAGTCATTCAGACCACCAAGCCCGACATTGCCATGATAGAGCAGCTGGATTCGAAGGGCTTAGGTAAAAAGTACATTGGGGTTATATAGGGACAATGGAAAAGAAGATGGAAACTACTGTTTAGTGTTTCAGGGTCTAGGGTTTGGGGTTTTTAGGGTTTTGGGCTTAGAGGCTTAGGGCTTAGGGTATTGAAGTTTTGGTTTCTTTTTTTTGTCGTCTTCTTCTATTCGCCATGGGCCCTAGCCCCAAACTCGAAGATATTTCGCTTTTTACTTTGTAGGGTTGAGGTGTTTAGGGTGAGAGGGCCATTAGACGTGGGCCCTTTGTTCAGGGCCTACCTGAAGGCCCATGGGTACTTGCGGACAGAGTTGCAAGCACCCTGACTCGTATTGCAAGGATCCTACGCGTTTAGCATCGCTTACACTCTCGTACCTGTAAACCCTCAACCATCACCTGGCCCTCATACTCTGCACCGAATACTATGAACCCAATCTAATTTCAATGTATAGTCCCCCTTAAGTAGATAGAATAGGGGGTATATGGGGATCTTATTACAATATGCCCAAAGCCATATTCTATCTACTCAAGGGGGACTATACATATATTGCATGCAAATCTTGCCTGTAATAGGAGCTATTGACATCGAGGAGTTCTGGAGTGTTGGGCACGTGGGGTACTTAGCGAATTGTTCAAATCAATTCCAATAAAGACTTTTCAAGTTCTCCCACATTTTTCTTTTGCCTTGGGTCCCTAGACCCTTATGCCTAAGCTGCGCTGAGCCACAGACAGAGAGGGTCCGGGGCGAACCGAAACCCTAATCCTGCAAAATATGACATACCGTGAACCCTAGCCCTAAATCCTTAAAGCCCTAAATCCTTAAAGCCCTAAATCCTTAAAGCCCTAAATCATAAACACTCAGCCCTAAACTCGGGATCCTAGACCCTAAACCACTAATCGAGGTTAGATGAGGAGCGACTAGATCGCATGCGGGAGGCTCGTCCTTAATCTCAGCTCTCACAGCACGTTCAGGGTTTAGGGTTCAGGGCAGGGTTGAAGGTTGGTAGTGTATTGCCCGAAAACCAGGGTTCAGGGTTGAGGACAAAAAAGGGTTTAGGGTTTAGGGTAGCGTTCCCTCCCTAAACCTTAAGTCCATCCGTAAAAGGTAGTTATCAGGATTAACAGAAAGCTCCAGGCGGGTAGTTACTAGGTGGATACCCCCATGTAGATGTACGGCTCATACCGGCTCGTTTTGCAAAGATGCGTTTACATGAGAGGGATAACATGGGCTATCATTGGCTATCATGTGACTTTTATGGGGTATACAACATATAGTCCCTCTTAGGTAGATAGAATATGGGCTATATGGGGATCTTATTATTATATACCCAAGGCCATATTCTATCTACTTAAGGGGAACTATACTTCTTCAAGCCCCCCCCTAGCCCTCCAAGCTATCCCTCGAGAATTCCGAAGGCGAATCCCAGAGTGCCCTTGCAATTCCTTCATATCCCTGAAGCGCTTAGAAACTTCCACCCTAAACCGTCACCACCCGAATCTCAAACAACCCTATAACCCCTTGACGGACCCAACCTTTCATAAACCCTAAACTCAGGACCCTGAACCCTAAACCCTACACTTCCAAAAGGCGCCTCCCCCAGCACCTGGACCGGAGCACCTACAGCACCACGCCCAGCGATGATATCATTATGCTTCCTGTCGTATTGTAATCTGGGTTTAGTTGTGTTTCGGGTTTAGGATTCTGGGTTTAGGGTTAGGATTCAGGGTTCAGGGTTAAGTGTTCAGACAAAACGGTTTACTGCAGGGTTTGGGGTGCAAGGTGGCCTAAAACTCCAACTTGACACCCCAAGCCAACCGGTTGCGGCTAGGTTTTTTTTTGAAGCCAATGGAGCTCCCTAAACAATAAACCCTATACATAGGATGGTCCAATCGGAGGCCCCCCCCCCACAAGTCCTTTACAACATCCTTGTGGTCATGAGTCACATCATGACTGTTGAAGTGACAGGTATTACTACTGGAAGATGTGCACTAATAGCACTAGACACCGTCAGCCAATTCGCATCTCTGAGTTTGCCCTAAGAATCTTGGCGTGCTTCTCGCCTGGATGTTCATCAGACAGCTTGCATAAACAGTGCAAGCCCCTCAATCCCTAACCTGACTTACTTTGGTACCTCAGATCGTCGTCGCCGTAGCCGTAGCAGCAGCAGCAGCAGCAGCAGCAGCAGCAGCAGTGGTAGGATCAGCAGCAGTACGTTCATACACTGTGTGGTTTCGCTTCTTGATCCGCTGAGTGTTCGCTAGTACTTGGCTTGGAGGGCTTTGCTAGGTTTCGACAGATTTCAAGCCGCAAGTTGTATGCCAGCTGGATGAGGTGTGACATGTTATGATGTGCCTTTTGCTATGTTTTGGGGTTATTAAGGGGGATACTGAGGGCTTAGACTACAGCTGGTATGCATTCATCTGCTATGCTAGCGCTAGCTTGCTAGCGGCGGGCCCCGTATTGCTGGGATCTTGTTGAGATCAGGCGATCGTCCTTTCAAGTCGCCTTCTTCCAGACTTTCAGACTTTCCTTGAATGAATGGCTCTTTAGATGCGCAAAATTGCTAGACCCTAAACTTTCTTGAGAGGCAACCTCAAGAAGCTTGAACATCCCCTCCATGGGGCTTGACCCCCAAGCAGAAGAACCTGCAAGCCTTGACTCTGCGCCCTAGATCCGCATGGCTTTCTTCCCCTTTGATTCTGAGAATCTTTCTCCCCCTAAACAGTTGAATGCTCCTGGAAGAGGCCTTCGGAATTGCGGACACATTCTTACCAGTGGTTATGGTAGTAGGGAAGAAGGGAATATGATCTCGAATTACATCACACCTCCCCTTCTCCCCTGCTTGCCCAGTCAGTACTTCAGATTTGGGGAGTAGCTGCTGCTAGGCCTCGGGGGCTCTTGAGTTTCCTACCAGACGACTCCAATGCGGGAAGCCTGCCTTTCCATCTACCTGCGTGGTCCCTTTATTTGCCCAAAGGGTCCATGTAGCTATACATAGGATGTACTTAGGGCCCATGGGGGTTTGCATATAATTACTGTAGGGCCCAAGTACATACTATAGACCTCTCCTAAATCCTATAAGCCCCAAGCCCCAGGGCCTAAATCCTATACTCCGTAGCTACATGGACCACTTTGGTTTGAGAAACACCCCATGTCCGAATCACGGTACAGGCATTATGACAGTCACCGTGGGATGACGCAGGATTTCTTGCATAGAGTTCCACTCCTAGCGCACTAGTCGTTAATGAGGTTTAGGATTTAGGGTTGAGGATTGAGGGTCTAGGATTGGTTTAGGGTTTAGGAATTTAGGAATTTAGGGTTAGCATGATTGTCCAGATCATATCCAATCTCGCTGGGACTTCTACATGGGCCCAGACAGCACCGGCTTCTCAAAAGGGCTTCGCCTGCCTTCTGCCTACTCTTGCCCCGGAACCCGAGAAAGGCCTAGACCTTAATTTCAAGAAGACTTCCAGCAGCGCGAGGGTGGTTGAAAATTTAAGCCGAAGATTTAAGCCCCCAAACGTTCCAAACCCTGGATCGTACACCCAAATCCTAAATCCTAAGCCCTATAAACGCCTCATTATCCCAAAGCATCCCAAAACAGCCACGCCTGGAGCCAGGCCCATAAAAATCACTGCTTTGAGTCGTGGCTCGGCGCCGTCCTACGAGCCGAGCTGGCAAGCTTGAAAAGTACTGTAAGTGGGGTTTCCCGAAATCATGGGTACCCTTCCCAATGATGGAGAGTCGAATGCAAACAAAATGGCACATGAAATGGCGGCTGTGATTACTGAGCGAGGTTTACAGGGACTGACTAAGGTTCCCCGCAACTATGTGCCTTTTTTTTGGGGAGGGGGGATGGGGGGGGGGGTTATGAAAGCTACCAACTTCCTTACAAACCAATTAGAAGTCCACTGATAACAATTTTGACTGTCCGTTATCCGTGAATCCACTATCCTAGTCCTCGTTTAACTATTATAATGTAGTATGCCGAAGCTCCGTTGGTATTGGATTGCTGTGGGGCTTCATTCTGAGAAGCATTGTAAAATCCTGAAAGATACCAATACTATTCCCTTTTCATATGGGACCCGCATGAAATGAGAATTCGCTCTGTTCATCTGTCTTGGCACATTGGCGGCCGCCTAAAGAGTTTCTGGCTAGGGAGCTCCAGCCCAATGTTAGTATGTGGCTCGCTGGGCACTGGGCACCTGGTGAGTGAGTGGAAAATGAGCACGCTTCCGGGCCGAACATCCAATGATTTCGGGCTTAGGGCTTAGGTAGGGGAAGCGTCCACTTTACCCCTTAGGGTAATAACCCAAATGAGGGCAAGTCAAAGGGAACGGAAAATCAAATGCAAACTAGGGTAAGAATGGGTGAAATAGCGCTTGATAGGAATTAACACCCAAGCTACAACCAGGAAGAAGACAAAACACCCCTAGCCTCAAACTATTGTTGTGGATAACGCTCGTGTCTCATATTTTTCTACCTAGCATGCAAGGCAAGTGTGATCCAACAAGCCTTGCAAAACACATGCAGTCTTGTTGAAAGATCATTCCCGGAAAAGTCGTCCTTAGGTATCCTATTAATTTCCTGTACCATGTAATTACACCTTCCACATTAGATATTGCCCCCACCCACTAACAGCTGGATGAAACAAATACAATCACTAGGTCAAGCCCGGAAAGCTAGCGCCCTTAACGACTTGTAGTGGGTAGGCACAGCATCTAGCGTACACACTTGGCTGGGCATGGGAGGATGGACACGCTGGGTCAGCGGGCTGTGTGGAATGCGGAGTCGGCGAGAGACTCGGTTCCTGGGGTGAAGGGCTTTGGAATGGTCTGTAATATTAGGGTATATAAGGGTGTATTACGGTATATTAGAGTAGATTATGGTACATTATAATATATATTAGAGTAGATTATGGTACATTATAACATATTAGTAGAATATATGTTAAGGTATGCTGTGTGAGCACCTTGCTTTCGGACTCTGGGGAGCTTGCTACGTACGAGCACAGTGGCTGGATTCGCTTTTTTTACTCAGAACTTTCGAGCCACTCCTTATGCTAAAAGCGCATCCTAATCCTTGGTCGGCTAGCAGTGGTATTAATCTATATGTGGTTTAGGGTTGAAGGTTTAGTCCAAGTGGCTGTATAGTAGATGCTTGGCCCCAAAGACGTTGCTGCTTGGGTACTTTGGGGTCTAAGTCAGTACATTGACATTCTTTAGGTGCCTGAACTCTTTGGGACAGCAAATCCATGGCTTATATTTGTCAGGCTACCTGAGTCCTTGTTCGGTTTAGGGTAACCCTAAACCCTAAACCCTGAGTCCTTGTTCAACCAAGCAGTGATGCAGACGATCTGTCATTCTGGAGAGCATGGGCACTGTAATACAGGGGTGGGTTTGAACACGCTTGTTAATTTTTATTACCCGAGCTCCCTATATAGTCCTTGTACTATGATGACACCCAAAAATACTTTTCATGGGGCCCCTAAACCCACCCTGGAATAGGGATATTTTGAGCAGACCACTCTAAAGATCAATTCCTGCCGTCTCTATGAGCCAACTTTTGCAGCAGCACAGAGCGCGGATGTCAGAAAGTGATGTAGTATTATAGAAACCCTGTAGTGTTTAGGTTTACATAGGGTTCGACTTTTGCCAGTAATAATTTCTACGTCATCTGCAACTTTGAAAGGTTGACCAGGTGTTCAGATTTTTTCCCCTGGTTAACAAGGAAAGAAGGAGTACATCCTTGTAGAAGTCCGTTTATCATAACGACTGATCTGGTGACTTCCATGCTTTTGTCTACTCCTTAATTCCCTGCTAACCAGAACCAGACATAAGCAATATAACATTTAATATAACCCCTGTATACACCTTTGTGTTTATTTCATGTTCCATGTTCTTTTCCATGCTAGTCTGCATTACCATGGTAGAATACCATCATAGTCCCTGGCACGTCCACGCACAGGCTGGGCAGCGTATCTCTGGCGACATTGTTTTCGATGCAGATGACGAGTACGGCCTGTCCGAGGTCCGGACTTTCTCTTACGGGGGTTACAGATTGTTTGGGGGGGTTTTGGGTTTAGGGATTATGTAGGGTTTGGGGGATATTACAGGGATATTACAGGGGTTATATTTAGGGACTACATAGGGTTTAGGGGGATATAACAGGGGTATATGTAGGGACTACGTAGGGTGGGCGGGATACTACATAGGGTATATATAGGGACTACGTAGGGTTTAGGGGGAGATTACAGGAGACATATATGGGGACTACGTAGGGTGTAGGGGGATATTACAGGGGATACATGTAGGGACTACGTAGGGTGAAGGGGGATATTACAGGGGGTATGTATAGGGACTGCGTGGGGTTTAGGGCCTAGGGGGATGTTACAGGGGGTATGTATAGGGACTGCGTAGGGTCTGCGGGGATATTGCATTCGGTACATGTGGGGACTAGGTAAGGTTTAGGGGGATATTACCCCGTTATACCGTGGTTAATACACAGATTCTGTAGGGTTTAGGGGGTATTGCCCGCAATAATGGATATTCAAATGGAGAAGACAATGGAAACCGAATGAGAAACTGGAGCTGAATAGGTGCTTATGATTAGCAGGGAACGAAGGAATGGACAAATGGAAGCCATTACATGCGGTATACAAATATATCTGTATATTTGGGGCTATCATTTAGTGAGTACTGTAAGGATCCATTGCTTCAATCCTAGCTTACCAGAAGCATGCGCCTATATCAGGCCCAACAGGTTATGTACCTGTACATGTGCTTTGGGCCCAAGCCGGTTGCTGTATAAGTACTCTAGGACCCATCTACATACTCAGGGTTTAGGGGCGCACAAGGATCTTCAAAATCCTTATGTGAGGTCTCCAATAACCTTTCTACAGCAGGCCGCTTGTTAGGTACCCCTTCTTCTATCTGAGACCAGCAGGAGCATCCCAAGCGTAAAGGAACATCCTGTGTTACTAGCAGTTGTGTGCAAGTCAAGAGTGAGGCCGTCTTGCGTCACCAGCCATACTCGTGAGAGGTGTTCATTCACTTCAGTGGCATATCCGTGACCTTATTTTCAGGCAGATTCCCTAGCCTATGTATGCAGTAAATCGGAGCAAATATCAGATGCCTCTCTGAATTTCCTGATCGACGTTTGCATCTTGCAGTTGTTCCTCACATTGCGCCCAAGGCGTACTTGACGATTCGCTACCTCAAGGGCATTAATTACAGTAAGATCCTGAATCCCGAAACCTACTTTATTTTCATGTACGCGATGCTCATGACGGAATAGATGATGAGGACAACAACGCTTTCCTGGGACGCGCGGTGCTCGGACTGTTCGGGTTGATCGCAAAGTTTTCCGATCAAAGAATCTTGCGTTCGCTGTCGTTATTCATTGGGTCGAAATTATATCCTCGTTGGATTGCCTGCAACCCTTAATCCCACACCTTAAACCCTACACCCTAAATCCTAAAACACACAATGCTCGCGTTACCCCTCCCCCCCAACGAAAACGCAACCCAACCGGCGGGGTGGTCTTGCAACCTGAGCATGCTTCGAAGACGGACTTTCTATCGAGGTTCAAGAAATGATCACACCATTTTGGGGGTCTTAGATTCCTTGAGCCCTAATGTTCACGTGACATTAATAACCTCCCCCCCCCCAGATCTTGTTTTGCGATTCGGGCTTATGGAAGGGGGGGGGGGGTCGCAATAATCAATGACGGNNGGCGGTAGGCTAGGTAGTGCAGCTCGTAGTACCAGTAGCACAAGTAAAAAGAAATCTAATAAAATCGGGATATTTCGGGCCGGAACAATAAATTATCGCCACCCCTTTATTCTTGCGATTTGGACCTAAGTAGACCTTGTTGGGCTCAAAACTTGTTAGAAAGCAAATTTGCTTCTACGGGATTTTTCCGACCCAGCAACTCAATGCTATTGTCACCCCCTTTATTAATGCTATGTGAACATTAAACCCTATAGACCCTAAACTTATGTTTTGTATAGGGTACCTCAAGCAGGATTCATAATACCCGTGGCAGAGGAGTTATGAAAGGATCGGCCTGCCAGTTGCAGTGGGTATGCCGACCCTTGTAAACCGATAAGGAAGAAAGGTTCAGGGTTGACGGTTTAGCTTTAGGGATAACATGTCAACTAGACCAGGAACAGCAAGCTGCGCACATTTGTCATCGAAGTTGGGGCAGCCAAACAACAACGGAACGGCAATCGCAGCGATAGTTTTGATTGATCGAAGCCCGGTTTGGCAAGCCTTTTCCCCCTAGCTTCCCATCCTCCGTGTTCTTCTCTTAATGACCCAGACTGTCTATACCCTAAACCCTAAACCCTAAACTTAGGGCCCGAGGTGGTTCCCCCTGATGTACTTACCTTACGGCCTAGGTATCAATTATGTGGCTACATGGCCCTTTGGGTGACCTAGGACCAACTGGGCTCAACTTCCTTGAGGTTACGGTTTAGGGTTGAGGGTTTGGAGGGGGGTTTGGGCTTTAGCGTTTAGGGATTAGGGGGGTGGGTGGGTTTAGGGGGGTTTAGGTTTTACCAGGATCAAGGATCAGGCTGGGGTGGGGGTTTTCTTCCTACCCCAAAGCGACCTCAACATGGAATTGCTAGTTCTATGGGCCCCTACATCCTATCCCCAGAATCCGCTATATACGCCAAGTGTCCATGTCATTTTGCATATGCTTTTCCAGTTGGCCATCCTTTATTATTGGGGTGGCAGCCCACTAAACCCTACATTATCCCTATACAACCCAGGTAGTATACCCCTAGACCTTGCACAATCCCCGACATATAAATACAGATATATATACCCTGAACGCTAAACCCTGGGCCCTTAACCCCCCGTACCACGAGTTTCATGTTTGCCACCGGACCGCTGAGGGGGTGATTTTGTCTCCTTGGTTCGGCGAGGCAGCGGGGTCCTTAGCCGCCTAAGGGTCCAGGTACCTAAAGGTTTAGGGTCAGGATTTCGTGTTTAGGCTTTAGGGTATAGGATTTGGAGTTTATGAGGGTTTCGGGCACTGTAGTTATGTAGTATATCTTTGGGGCGCAAAGAGGTGGCTATGTGAAGACTTTGGGGCCTAAGTATGTACTAGACAGGCCTAGGCAGTTGGGCATACTGAGGCGAGGTTGTGCATATGTTGTTTAACACGCGACAAGCCCTAACTAAATGGAAGCCTCTCCTGGGATTTCGGGTTTAGGGTGTGGGGTTTGGGGTTTAGGGTGTGGGGTTTAGGGTTTAGGGTGTGGAGGTTAAGATTTAGGGTTTATGGCGTGGAGTTTGGGTTCAGGGGAGATTCAACACAGCTGAACTTAAGTGTTGGTAAGCGTGCTGGCACAGATGTACACGTGCGGGTTAACATTAAGGTAATCGTATACTTGAACTGTTCATCTCTACCCTTTCGACGGCCATAGGGATAGTTCCCAGAGCAGGTTTTCCCCAGTTGCCCCCAACATAAGAAGACAAGTGTTCTGAGCGTAGGGACCTTTGTCAAGGGAGCATCCTCATAGTTGCAGAGGTACCATGGAGTTTGGAAAAATGAGTTCACAAGTTGCAACATGTCTGCCGTCAAAGCCAATACTGAAAAGGAACCCGTTTACGTAGTTTACGTATGGCAGTTATTTCGAGAGACAGTTGCAGGGTTCCATGTCTGGTTTGCTTGGAGATCTGTTTATTTTGGCACTGCTGGGCCTGATACATTCTTTGTTCACTGCTGACTGTACCAGAATCTGATGGGTTGCTTCGGCATCACTACCAGGACGTGGTATCGTATGTGTCTGAGGCTTTTCCGTTTCGAGCTATCGACCTCACATGGTATTTGCATGTTCGCTGCCACGCATGCCTTTGTTTGAGATGCAAAATCTCAAGACCAAGGCTGTTCTCGGGTCCACTATTCATGCAAGACTTCGTGGGTTGTGCCCCTAGGGCAGTACTCCCAGATTGGTTTTCCATATAGCCCCAGTTCTGTACAATATAGAGCTTTGATGCCTCCACGACTCAGTTTGAGCTGGACCGAGTGCCACGTACTGCGTGGCATGCAATGATGATTCTTATTATTATCACAAAGATTCCTACTTCTACCACCGCCACCCCACCGCCGCCACTACCACCACCGCCGCCACCGGCACCCCACCGCCGCCACCACCACCGCCACCAACGCTGCCGCCACCGCCACTGCCACTGCCAGCAGCAGCAGCAGCAGGAGTACGTCCGCACCCGCTACCACCAATTGCAGATCCACAGAAGTTCCATGTCCGGACCACAACGACATCCATCTCGAAAGGCATCCATGTCTAAAATCCTTCCATGCGAGTCGTCCATAACGGCATCCATTTCTGACAGAACCAATGTTGAAATGCACCACCACTCGAGCCAGCGATCGCTCTCCAGTTCAGATGGCCAAGTTGCAGGAGGTACTGCAGTCGGTAACAAGGATCATGGAGAGGAGATTGGAGAATCCCGCGAGGTACGGCAATCCAACTAGAACAGGCAACCCTTCTTTCCGCATTTGCAGGCGGCCACAGGTGGTAGAGAGGGTGCCCTAAACCCTTGTACCCCCAACTTCTACTGCTGCCCACCCACTTTTTCTCTTCCTGCTTGGAGGTCGATGAGTACTTATAGCCGCGAATAGCCCAATCAAGATTTTATTTGGGGATGTAGCGGGCTTATAATTGACTGGGATGTGCAGTGGGTTCCTTTCCCCCTTTTTCGGGTCCTAGGTTCCTTAGAAACCATCATGTACAACAAAGATGAGTTTTTTGATCCCTAGGCTTTATGGGGATCCTGATGGCGCTTCTAGCCAACTTCTAGCGTTCTTCTGAGCATTGCATGCTCAGATCGAGTTAAGGCGAGAACGGCGAATTCGCGCCCTTCGCCCTGAAGGTGCGGGCACATCCGAGGAGCCCATTACTCCTTAATTCAGAATATATGTTGGATATAAAATGATATACAGAAATAGTGGAAAAGAGCGCGGAAACCAGAATGTTCTTGGCATGTTCCTTAATCAAGCCATTCTTCAGAGCTAAGGCGATTCACGTGCTGGTTGTTTAGTGGGATCTGACCGGTATAGGACACCATTCCCGGTGCTGATTCTCGCAAAAGAGCACTACCGATGCGGATCGGTACTTTAAGGTTTTAAGGCCCTCTAGAATTTGAAGGGTCATTTGAGCTTGTCATGTTGCTTAGTGCATCCCTGGATTGGCTACGACTTCCCGATTCGAATCCAAACAAGTGTGTGGGGCTTAGCAGGTCGAACAGTCCATTTTGCTGTGGAGTTTCTCAGCCTCTCCATATAATCTCACAAACCCCTGGCATCCCCAAATGCCCTGTATGAAACTCCATGAGAGCCCCCGTGAATGACCAGGAAAGCACACGTATGGGGCACTTCCAGAATTGCTTGCATCTAGGCCAAGGTAGTAGCTACCCATTGTGGTATGTTTTGCAAGAAATGCCCCTTACCCCACTCAACCCTAAACACGGAGCCCTTAGCTCTAGCCCTGAACCCTAAACCTTCACCTTGAAAGTTCCTACGGAGCGCCGTACGATTTCTGCATTGAATATATATATATATATGTATACATATCATCTTTATTATGGCTCCCCAAAAAAGGGACGTCAAGTTTTTGCGAGCTACCAGATACCCCTGGTGTTTGTCAATCGCCCGCATCGATTGCTGAAAGTTCTAGGCGCACAGAGCTGCTGCCGCTGGAGCAAATGCAGTGCTTTGCGTGGACGTGGAGGACAGACGGTTAAAGGGGCAGGAATATTCGGTTGTTTCCATAATAATTAGGGGGATCCCAATATAGACCCCCCAATACCATTATTCTTGTTTCGCTGACCCCAAAAAGGTACACCTAATTTGGGGATATCCCCACATAAGGGCATATAAGGATGATGGAAAAGAAAATGGAAGCTGGGCGTTCAATTCAGGAGCCCAATAGCCCTTAGTTGATGTGCAAATGTAGGATTCCGGTTGAGGGCCTAGATTAGGGATCCGTGTATCAACTTGGGGCGCATTGAGCGGAAAGGTTAGAGATGAATGGAGGACAAATGCGAAGGCTTGAGTTCAGTAATCCCTAAACCCCAAACCCTAAGCTCTAAACCCTGAACCTTAAACCCAAAGCCTCAAACCCTACTGGGTGACCAGGCTTTGGGTCAGGAATTTTGGGTTCCCCATCCTGCCCAGACTAGCCTTCCCTACGGTTCCCCTGTCGACTAGGCTCATTTAGGTGGGTGGTTGTCAAATTTATGGCCCCTTTTTGGGTACCCTAGAAATTAGGTGCCCTATTATAACAGGGAACCAAAAAAACATAATTTTGACAACCACCCAGGTTTAGTTAAGGCTAGCTATACCCGGGTTAAGATTTTAGGGAGTCTAAGGGTTGGTGAAACATAGCGGGGTGGGTTGGAGGACTCTTGAGATTATTTAGCGTTTTTTCAAAACTGGTGTTCGAGGATATAAGGCTCTGTAATTGTGAGAAAATGCCAGGAAGCATGGCCTACGCGAGGATGAGTCTATACAATGAAAATTTCAGAGAAAAAGGGTTGCTAGGAGATGCTAGGAGGTTGCCTCTCTGTCATTGCTCACGAGACTACAAGTACAACTACCCCAAGGGTACATGTAGTTGTGAGGTATATAATTAGAGGGTTCTCATGCAACTATGTTCGGGCCGAAGTATATCCATATCCCTAGCCTAAACTCTAAACACTAAAATCCTATACCATATAGCTGCAGAGGCCCCTTTTGGGAAGGTTCCAAAGAAGCCCAGCATTTGGTGCGGCCAAGGATTGAGCAGGCCGTTAACTTACTGCCCAAACAAAAGTGAGCTATAGTCTATGAGGGTTTAGGATTTAGGGTCAAAACTCCTTAAAGGGGGTGGTATAGGGGACTATTGAGAGGAATACTGTAAGGGTTACTAAGGGGGCTGCTAGGAGTTAAGACTATGGCTCAAGTAGGGTTTAGGGTTTTTGTGTTTTAGGGCTTATCAGGTTTAGTTTTTGGGGTTGAGGGGTTAATGGCGTTGAGGAATGTTTGGTGGTTTAGGTCTTTATAGGGTTCAGGGTTTTAGGGCTTGGAGTTTATCGCCAAACTACCACCCCCAAAGAGGAGTCTTGCTAGGAATCATTTTCTATGTTTCTTTTTGTATACCCCTCAGGTTAAAGATCATACCCTAAACACACAAAAATCCCCAGATAGGACCGATCCACTAAGTAACCTCCAGGCTCCTTTTTAAGTGGGTTGTTTAGGGCTTAGGGGTTTAGGGGTTAGGGGTTAAGGGTTTAGAGGTTTAGGGGTTTAGGGTTGAGGGTTTAGGGGTTTTGGGGTTTTGGGTTTTGGGGTTTAGGGTTTAGCGGGGTAGGGTTTTCTAGGAATGCAACCTTCAAGCAGGATTCTATGGGTCCGACACGGGCTAATGGCTTGCGTACTGAAGCAGTGGTGTTATTGCCTGCAGGCTCTGCGCTAACCTGGGGCCTGTATGGATGTCTTGGGCGTCCTTGGTAGAGATCCTAGCAGTTCGCGATGTTGCAAAGGCAAAGCCAGGTTGAGACTTGGCCATGTATTGGCCGTTTGCTAAGGAACGTCCCTTTTTTCCCTGAAGCCAAGACGCTTGAGGGTGAATCTGTACATTCTGCGCTTACGTTCAAACTCCAACGTCACACTCTTGAGGACTCACATCAAAGGATCAAGGTGTGGAATCGCACCTTACCCAGTCGGAATGTAGGGGACTATTTAGGGGAGGACTATGGGGGCTACTAAGGGGGATACGAGGAGCTTAGACTACAGCTCATTTCAGGGGGTGTCGACCAAGGCACGCCATGGCTACGTCCTTTTGCGGCATTTCAAAGAACCTTGCTTGGCTAGGGCGCAAAGATCTAGGAGTATAAGACGAATCCCAAAACCGTAAGCCCCATTCTGAAAACCCCCTTTCGACTCGCTGGCGCTTTGTAGCTCACAGGGGCACTGAATTCCTCTAATCATTCCTGCATGCTCCCCCGTGATGGTCCTATAACCCTGGGAAAAAATGCGGTAGAACTTGAACTAGATTATATTGGGTTTAGGGTCTATAGGGTTTAGGGTGATTATATTGACTCTCATCATAAACCAGAAGAAGGGACTTTAGGGTAGGGCCTTTAGCCTAAACAGATCGTTTCTTCGCCAGGAGCACCTGCAGCGGGCTTGGCAAGTGAAGTTCGCACTGGGGGGTCGTAGCCACTTAGAGGCCCAGGGCACTTGTCACCCAGACAGAACTGTAATTAGAACTTAGCTATAAGCCTCCATTAGCCCCCTAAGGTTATAGTTGGGCTATTTCAATCTAGCTACAGTCGGAGGTTGGGAGGTGAGTGCTCGTGGCCTCCAAGACTTCAGCCCGTCGGGTGCTTTGAATATGGGTGTGCTATAAGGGTAGAAATATTGACTGTAATATAGGGGCTTGAATCATTACCAATATTATGGTTCCATATTCCTTACATAATTATGGTCTATGTTTGTGTCTGGCAGTAGGCGGTTGCGCTTATAAAAGTTTCAAGACTCCGTCTTGGCGACCTTGGCTCAGCATGTCTGTACCAGATTTGGCACGAAATCCTTCCCCATTTCCAGAGGGCAGCAGTTGTCGGGAATCTTGCATTTCAATTCCACAAATGAGTCAGGCAGCTAGTCCTCAACCCTAAACCGCGTAGCAGGTAGCTATCTTATAGTAACAAATAGGAGGATTTATTTCTTCTTCTGCGTCTTCACCTGGCTAACGCGAAGTAATGCTACGTCTCGAGGCCCATCTTGCATCCATGTACACCAGGGATTTTTAGGATTTCAGCTTTATAGAGTTTAGACCCCTTGTTTGAACATGTTGTTTTTTCTCGGGAATGTTCGTTATTGGGGGGGGGGGGGGGGGNNGGGCGTTTGCCCGAACACGTCCATGTCACAAGCAGCCTAGGCTCAAGGACCACCTCGACAACAATCTCCAACTCATGTTCCGAGTCTTCTTTATCCGATCCCATGCGTGCAGGGCAGACATACACCACGACAACACAAACAGAAGTGAGCTGTACTCCGCCGCCGTATTTTCGGTGAGCATAATACACACGGGGTCGTAAGGTCTGAACCATCATGCAAGGAATTGCTCAAGTCAAGCTTGACGTACAGGTGCAGCGCGGTGAATGTCTGAACAGATTGTTTTTGTCCGGAAGCTCAAAGCAAAAGACTCTGGTTGCATCACAGAAATAGACCCCGCACAGGCACTTCACAAAAACACACATGACGCATTTACAGATATGCGCATGCCCTTCAAGGTAAACAACTGTAGTCAAAGGAAATCCCTTTGTAGCTCCTTCATCGTCCATAACTCGAAGGCAAAGGTAAGCCCTAAACCCTAAACNNAAACCCTAAACCCTAAGCTTCTAAGTCTTGAGGTGAGTTCCTGGAGCCCGAAGTAATACCGGCTTAGTGCTGAGCAACAGCGAACCTTGCAAAACAACGCAGGCTACCATGATCACCCTGCAACTTGCATGTATATGGCTGCGATATTGCAAAAATGGCTCCTGCTCATGTGCCCTTACATTACAAAAAACATAAACCCCTGCAAAAAGGTCACCTGATGTTTTGAAGCCTGCACATCCCCCAGCTGTCCCCAGCCCAAATGTCTTGATCATGGTCAAAGAATGGCGGGTCAAAACGGGCGGCAAGCACAAGGCGGTGCACTTCCGGATCTTCGGCTGCACTTGGAACCCACTTGCTTATCAAAAAACCCTTCATCATAACCGTTCCGAAAACTGTACCTGTTGAAGTATGGGAAGCCTTAAACCCTAAACCCTAGAGTGTTGGGAGGCGTGGTGGCTGGGTAGTGATATCATTCCCCTTTTGCAGTAACTGTTCTGCAAGAAGCCTTGTTAAGGGGCTATGATAGCTCCTATTACCCGCTATGGTAAAAGCTACTGCAAGGGGGGCTGACCCAAGGGTGTACGGCTCCGACTTGGTAAAGCAACAGGGTACTTCTCAACACCTTGAGCCTTGTGTTCCTGCAGAGAAGGAGTTCCTGACTTCAAAAGCCGACTTCCTGGTTTAAGGTTTAGGATTCGCTGTATACTGGGGTTATACTCAGGATCTTTTGAGATCATGGAAAGAAAGTGGAAACTACTATTGAGATTTTAGTGTTTCCGGTTTAGGCCTAGGGCTAGGTGACGAGCTCTTCATACTTCGAATCCAGTAAGGGTCGATGGTCGACGATGGGTCCTGCAGGGTCCAGCATCCCATCCTCATCCTTGACTCAGCCGGTGTTTAGGATTTGAGGTTTCGGGTTCAGGGGCTTCTTCGTGAGGGTCTAGGGTTTAGGGTTCAGGGGCTTCTTCGTGGGAATGTCAGGGGCCCACTCGCCTTAAAATCGTTGCCCTGCATAGGGCTTCTGAAGCCCCTGTTCATACCTCCTGGATCTAGTGGTGAGCCCTCAGCCTCTGAGACCATAGACCCCTTGACCCTAAGCGGGAATCCGGTGGCAACATCCACCAGAGGCCGAACGCAGTTCAGCGAAATTGTGTATCTTTCCCGGTCCAACCCCGAAAGCTCAACCTAGAGAAGCTGCATCTTTTCTGGGCCATGCATGCCCTTGTGCTTGGCCACAAGAAGAGGGGGCCAAATCCAAACCTTCTACACGGAGGTGTCAGTACAGTCGGCATCATCAGCCCAACTCACATAACAGTACCAGTGTGTCTATGCATCTTCTCTTGTGCCGCTATACACGCGGTGACAGTCCCCGACCAAGCCTGGGACGCAGCGCACCGTCCTTGGACCCCCCAAAAAAGGCGCATAAGCGCCCTCCGAACCAAGGAAACAGCCCTCCCCTGACGACAGCCAGCAGAATGTGCTGGGCATGCTGAAGGCAGTGAGAACCAAACGGCTTAGGGTTTGGGATTCCAAGCCATGCCATCTCTAAAAAAGACAGCCTCACGCGAGTAGTTTCCTAGGGAGAAGCACTACAGACTCAGAATGTACTATCGTTTGGATCAAGGGGCTTCACCCGCAGAATGTATTTTAGTTGGCTCTTTGAGTCCCATGGCTGAGGGCTCAGTTCAGGACTGGTGTTCTAGTTATAGGTTTTTACCTTCCCCAAAGCTAACATGGAACCTGAAATTTGTTTGGGCAGGGACCCTTCACCTTTAGGGAACCGGCTTTAGGGTTCTAGGGTTGAGGGTTTAGGGTTTTTAGGGTTTCAGGGTGTAGGCTGCGGGGTTGAGGGTTTCAGAGTTTAGGGGCTTAGGGTTTCAGGGCAGTGTAGGGTTTAGGGAAAAGCTGTGAGGATCTCCCTTCGCCCCTATATACTCTTCATGGCCATGTTGGCATAGAAGCTAGGTGGGAGATCACCAAAGCTGTAGCAAGATCATGATCTACATCCCCGTATGGCTACGACTTTTTGTACCACTAGTGTTCCACAATATACTTAGCCTAAACCCTAAACCGCGTCAAACAGTGGCGTAAGCAGAAGAACCTCCGTCATGATTGGCATCGGAGGCCGGCGACAGCGTGTATGGCGAGTACCTCTACGTCAGGACCTTTGCTGAATCTTCTGCAGCTTGAAACTTATCTGGGGTTCCCGCTGGCTGCTTACATGAAGTTAAAGTCTAAGCAGGAATATCCCAAGTGATACTACTACAGTTTTGATAACACTTCTGTCTGTGATATGCTCACCTAGCCCAAAGTAAACATTAGTAGACCTGGAGACCCAGAGCAAGTCTCAAGCCAACAGTGCGGCTTTTGAGCAGCATCTTTTCGCGCATGCGATTGTATGCAATGTCCCTACACCTCCCAAATACTCACTATAATGGCCTATGTATTCCGTATTTTTTCGGGGGGGGAATGCTGTTATTATGAGTATGTTTGAATGTCCAGGTCTCGTTTTCAGCATAGGGAAGAGAGTACCTGGGTGCTCCCAACTCGCCCTTTCCCTCCCAAAACCGCCCAAAACACCATCCTTTTAAGAACCCCCCCCCACTTCACCTATAACCCTGCCTCCCGTCCCCTCCGAAGGTTTAGGGTTCAGGGTGTGATGTCGAAATCAAGACTATTTCAACCCTCCGTCTTCTTCCCCCAGCCCTCTCACACCCTAACCCTACCTGTGACCTAATTGCCTACATGTGTATGTGTTATACCTGCTGTGAAGGTGGTAGTTGCTACTAGTTACTAGACAGCCGAGAGAGCCCAATACACGTTAGATCAAGGAAGGGTCCAAGCACCCAATAGTCAAATACTTCCCCGAATTTATCATTAGAACTGCTTTAAATCCAAAACCCTGAAACCTAAACAAGTACTAGGGCGGCGGCCAAAACCACCCGTGTGGAAATCTATGTAAGGGTTAAAGTATATTGGCCGCGTCAGCTTTCATGGTGTGCGCAATAGGTCGCGACAGTGATCGTGCCAGTAATGTGCAGAGATGCGTCCGCGCCAGTTATTCCTGTGGCCGGGTCAGTCCGCAACAGGCGCAGGCGATAGCGCGAGACTACTTTAACCAAAGGCTCAAAGGGTCGAGGCCACCGCTCATTGGGTATGTGGACACTTAGGGTTTAAGGTTTACCATTGTGCTTAGAGGATTGAAGTCTACCCAACCCGCATAACAAGGACTCCATTAAAGTCGTGTGATAGTCATAGAGTGCTTATTGACGGTTCTGGGGGTAACCAGAATCCCTCGTTATGAGACCGTTGCCTGAGATAAGCTCCTGTATCATCTGTACAGAGGCCCAGCTTCCATCATATGTTTCATTTCTTTTTCCATGTTCTTTTCATCCCCCATAACAACCTCTATCAAATTCCCCTTTAACCTCTATCAAATTCCCCTTTAACCTCTATTACAATCCCCCTTAACCTCTATCACAATCCCCTTTAACCTCTATAACAATCCCCCTTAACCTTTATCACAATCCCCTTAAACCTCTATCAAAATCCCCCTTTAATCTCTATCACAATCCCCCTTAACTTCTATCACAATCCCCTTGAACCTCTATCAAACTCCCCTTTTCAAGGTAGGCTTTAACGAAGATTGATATGAGCTATACTCTAAACTCCTCAAAGAGGGGATATATAGGGGATTATATAGGGGACTACTATAGGGGTTATCAAGGGGGATACTAGGAGTTTAGACTACGGCTCATAAACCCCAAACCCTGAACCCTAAACCCTAAACCCAAAACCCATATCAGGAGGGCCTCGCGGGAGTCTGGGTTCGCCAACCTCCGGCACCTGGAGCCCCAAGGTGGCGACTTCCGTCAAAAGACGGGTTGGGCCTCTTAAGGTTTTGGGGCTTTGAGGGTTTAGGGTTTAGGGATCGAAGTAGGGTTGAGGGTTTAGGGTTTAGGGATCAAAGTAGGGTTGAGGGTTTAGGGTTTAGGGATCAAAGTATGGTTGAGGGTTTAGGGTTGAGGATCTAGAGTTTAGGGATCAAAGTATGAAAAGACTACCTGCATTGGGCCCTAAAGTCTGTAAATATAACTTACATTGGCCTATTCGCTCCCTTGGGAGGGATTTCGGACATTGTTTAGGACACGATTTCAAGGTTTTGCTTTAGGGTTTGGGGCCTTCAAGGGGATTTGGGGTTTAGAGGTTACAGGGCTTCTAGGGTGAAGGGTATGAGTTTCTCAAACTGAGGGGGGCTCAAACGGATTCAGGGTGGGCGGCTGTAATTTTCGAAGGTACAGGATTGTGGCTGGGATCTTTTCGGAATAGTGGACTTTTCGGGAGCCTAGGGATTCATGGGGGTCTAAGGGGCTTTGGGCGGGGGGGGGGTCCGAATTGCGGATTGCATGCACATGTGTGCTCAGAACTGCCCTGGTCCGTGCTGGCACTCCTTGGTTTAGCAAAGACTCCTAAAGAAGGCGCGTGTTATTTCCTGTAGGACACGTAAGAAGCATAAAGGAAAGGACAAGCGCTGGGAAGCTGACCCTACACTCCAAGATTTGACAAAGCTGCGCTGGCTGTGTGTGCAATTGCTCACGTTGCAAGTAACCCGCAATTTAGGGCGCAGGGTTCGCACGTAATTACCCCCCAGCCTCCACACCCCCAACCCCACTCTCTAGTTCGAAAGCATGGCAAGATGTGCGTCCAGCAGGGGCGCGCAGGCCAGCACTTAGTAGCTGAGTGCATACCCTTCAGCCTTTTGGGTATATAGAGTCCTACTCCGAGCCAGGAAGCTCAGCAGCTGGCATAACGACTTCACCCTTCTTGAGCTTTTTTCATGTTGATGATTTGTCCTTCTTCCGCGCAGGTGGCACAAACTGGCTGGTTGCCAACGCGGATGGTATATCTTCCACAATGCTCCGGAAGCAGCCCAGTGAGGTGACTCAGCAGGAATTCCAGCATGTCTGGCCCTGGGCACTGCGAGGCTTGTAGCACAAAATGGAGGTTTCCCAAAATCAGGGGTACCTTTTTGAGGGTCCCCATAATAGCATTTTGGGGTAGCACAAAACATCCTACGAGGACCCTTGTGGCTCGCAGTCCTCTCCCCCTACTCCCCCAGTCCCGAGAATAGATATTCTCTGATTATACAATGGCACTGATTGTGAGGTTTGTAATGCGGGCGTGAAGGGAGACGTAAAGTCGATAGAGGAGGCTGCTCTCAGCATGGCAGTCCGGCTAGCAAGGGTGCCAGTGGAATTTCTGCCTGCCCCACTCCGCCCATACTCCTGTGCCGCTGAGGGTGCGTTTCCTGAGGTGCTGGAAAGGAACGTCAATTAAAGTACTCCGGCTACATCAGGCCCTATATACTACCCTAAACCCTAAACCCTAAACCCTAAACCTAAACCCTAAACCCTAATACTTTCAAAGGGCTCCAAAGGCCAACCCAAGAACAAACCTCTCCCGGTAGGGAATAAATAGTACTGGGCAATTTGACGCGACCTCACCCGACCTCACCCTAAATTGTGGTTTTAAGTAGGGAACAGTCATGGCCTTAAATTGGGACATGATTTTTTCTAAATTACCTGGACCCTTAACCCTAAATGGTAGCTTCTGTTTTCTTTTCCATTATCCCTATATAACCCCTATATCGTACCGGGAATTCAGATTATTTTGAAATACTCTGAATTGCTGAATGGGTGAGGTCAGCCTGGCGTCCTTACAGCTGGGAAAGCCCTAGAGCTCTACTGGCCAAACTGAGCCATAGTCTAAACTCCTTCAAAGCGGGTTATATGGGGGATTATATAGGAGAGTATCTTAGGGGATGTTAAGGGGCATACATAGGGGATATTAAGGGGCATACTAGGACTTTGGACTATAGCCAAACCAGGTTGAGGATGGGGGTTTCCAGGTTTAGGGTGGAATGCCTTGAAATGTCTGACAATGGCGTGTACTCTTGAGGCGAGTAAAAGGGGGAAAATGAGAGCGTGATTTTGAAGCGAACAAGAGCGCGTCCCAAATGTATGCGCGACGCGAGAGTACCCATGACATGGCGCGCGACAGTGCATCTAAACAACTAGAACCCCGCAGTGAATTTGGGGAATAAGAAACGAATGGAAATCCACTTAAAGATAAGTTGAAACCGAATTAACATCTTATTATGACTGGAATCGAACTAAAATGAAAGTAAAACCATTGAAAAACGACACCCCCCCACCCTTAATTCATGATTAGGTAGCCCCTTTTAAAGGTAGTCTTCCCCTTTTAAAAGAGGTTGTTAGGACCTTGAGCTTATTACTTACCATCAGGGGGTAATATTAGGGATCAAGTAGATATTCTTTTAACACCCTTGAAGCCGTTTAACAACCCCAGTAGTCCCCAATACCAACCTAGGTACACAGTCCCCCTGTCCCCCCAAGTACCCTCCCGCCAAGGGCAACGACTCAAATGCTGGCGGATACGCCATGGATTTCTTGCGGCACTCACTAGCCTACAAAGGGAGCTTTCAAAAGTGTTGTTGCCGTGAGGGCTTCTGGTTGTACTTGTGATTCCCCTCCCTCCAACTTCCCCCCGAAGAACCACAGAATGACTCGCCTTTAGTGTGATACACAAGTGCTTGTGTGTAAGGGCCCACGGCAGGAGCTTGAGCGATGCACTTCCTAAAAGGATTTGCCGACCGTCTGTCCAGACCTAGACTTATGGTTTTGCTAGGTAGGCTTATAACCAAGTAGTTACCCACAGTCTCTTATGTTTGCTGCTGTAAAGAACAGAAGTTTTACGTAGGCGGTCTATCTAGTGTTTTTGTTGATTGACTCCTGGGCACTATTAGCGAGTGGCCCTTCTTCACCAGCCCAAAAGAGACCCCAAACATATTGCAATCCTTCATAACCTCAGTATGGGGACTCCCGAAACAGGCTCCTGATTTTTTGGGGGGTTGGCAGTAGGCTCATGATGGCCTCGCATAGACAGGAACGAGTGACACATTCCTTGTTGTCAGTCCCTTGTGTAGACAATGCTGCGCGGCGACTTCGTGCGGAGCCCACATTTTTAGCTGGTTCCGCTGACTTACTGTTTGCAAATGGGGAAAAGCCCACGTAAAGTCTTCCAAAACACCTTGTAATTTCCATCTTGTTTGTTTTGTTAAGTGCTATTTGAGCGCCAGCAAGTTGACCCTACACCCTTAAACCCAGTTCCCTGCGTTTCATGGTGTTTCAGTATCAGGGGGTCCACGTGCGATGTAGTCCGAAGGGTTCAAAGTGAACCCTAACGCAGAGTATTTCTCACAAGAGATATTGGGACGAAGCTGGGGCAGTTGTGCTGGCAGATGGAACCAACCATTTTACAACTGTTTTGGGTCTTGAACGAGGGTATTCTATCCCGCGCATAGGGCACTGAATTGTGAACTTAGTTACTGCTTGCCTATCGTCTAGACTGCCAAATGCGAATTTCTCAACGCAGGGATATGCGTAGGGGCCCCAGGTATACACAGATATTACAGAGGATTCGGGGATTTGAGCTATAGTCTACGCTCCTTAATTATAGGGGGCCATACACGGGATTATATAGGGCACTATGCTGAGGGTTATTAAGTTTAAGGAGGAAACTCGGAGTTCAAACAAGAGTTCAGTTTGAGAAGCAGCTAACTTATGAATAGCAAAGGACGGTGAGCTCGTCGAAGGCGAGTTCCTGCTCCTCAGCTATGGCAGCTCAAGATAGGGGTCTGCCAAGGGAGATAGGCGTTGCGGCAGTTTGAGGGGTACTCAGGATTAGAACTAACAAGGGCCATTCAGGAGGTCAGTTTTCAAGCGCGCTCCTATCAGACACGTTTTGGTCAGTCCATAAGCTGAGCTTTAGAGGCCTGAGCTAGACTTTGGCATGTAGACAACAAGCAGCTAATTCTCAACAGGTCGCCATGCAAAATCCTAACTTGCCAAGATACTCAGAAAGGTGGCCCCGCCCCTGACAAAACAGGGGACCCCCGTTTTGAACCACATTCTACCCGTAGCATCCGACATCGTCATCAGAAAAGTATGGACTTGGAGTACATCAAAAACTCCTTCCTCCTCTAGCCGAAGAACAAGAATGCAAATCTACAATGGTTCTTGTTTGAGATCAGTATTCTTTGAATATAATTACCCTGAACCCCTTGGCCCTACAATATTGCCATTGTTGCAAGTATTATCATCCCATTTTGTCTCCAATGCCCACTGCTCCCTGAAACTCCAACCCTGACCCTAAACCCTACACCCTCAGGTACTGCATGCGGCGTGGAGAGAAGCGCGGTGGCTTCGTGAAGTTGAAACACCTGAAGCCCATGAAGGACTGAGCTTAGGGTCTTGGTTTAAGGCTTTGGGGCTTGAGGCTTAGGATTGGGTTTAGATTAGGAATTCGGTTTTCGGATCTAGGGTGTAGGGGAGTTGCGCAAGGCACATGGCACATTAACTGCCCCTCTATCAGATCATTTGGCATTAAGGGAAACAAGGGCTAAAGCACCAAGCCCTAAACCCTAAATCTATAAGAGCTCTAGTCTAAACTCCTTAAAGGGGGTTATATAGGGGAGTATGATAGGGGTAGTTAAGGGGGTATACTAGGAGTTTTAGACAAGGGCTGATACGTGGGCCTGCAGGAATCCAGCGGAGGCTTACGGCAGGATACGAGTTCCTGAATTCATTAGAGACATGGGGGTTTCCCAAAACTTGGGGGTATAGTCCTCCTTAAATGGAACATGGCTTTGCGTATATCATAAAGAGATCCCCAAATACCCCATATTCTATCTACTTAAGGGGTCTATACTCCTAAAGGGGGATATGAAAGTTATATTGGGATGCACAGGGTTTAGGGTTGAGGGCTTAGTGTGTCCCAAAGTCATGGGTACTTTTCGGGGTGTCCTTACAATACCGTAAGGATTCTATGTCGTGTTGGCGGGTCTACATTGGGGTCCCCCATCTCAAGGAAACTTTCGCAGCATGAACCCTACAGTAAAGCTGTTTGGGCCAACTGGTTCTCTGGTTTTACCCAGGCATCTACATCTGGTGTAGACAGCAGATAAGTTGAGAGGGCGACGGGCCTTCGGTGAAGGGCTGTGTAAAGGCTACGAGCCCCTACCCACTTCCTGCCAGGAGCGCGCAGTCCGCCGTGAGCCGCCACCGGATCCGGCTGAAATGGCAAAGCTGGCCGTCGCGCTGAGGTGGGGGGTAGGAAAATTCTAGTTTCCCAAAATAGGGGGACCCCAATATAGACCCCAACATATGACAACTCTTATTACAGAGACCCCAAAAGGGCACCCCTAATTTGGGAAGCCCCAAATCTCACCGTTTTAGGATCTTTGGCTATTTATCCGGGATGATATTGTTTTCCATCAGATCCACAAGAAGGAAGAAATTGATAATCAAATCAAGACGTGGATTACATGAGGTTTGGGTCGGAGTTCCAGGGCTTAATTTGGCGGTTTAGATGTTGGTGGTTGTTTGGGTGGTTCAGGGTTTGGGTTTAGGTCTGTTTTTCGTGACAACATTTTGGACGCCCCATTATAGTACCTACACAAACTCAACACGATGCCTTCCAGATACCGAACTGCTCCACCTTTATTCATCGACCCTTTGAGAGACCTTTTGAGAGACCCCAATCGGCCTAAATCTGTTGTCATGGCAGCGCCAGATCGAGATTGCAGCTGCGTGACAAGTTCCAGATGAATTAGGACATCTACTTAAAATTCATTCTGAACACTTTTCGACAGGAAGCCTAGATTCCTGGGAGCAATAAAGAGCTGCAAGAAAAGCTCTTTCCAAGCCCTTGCTCCCCCAAAGTAACATGGCACTCCATGTTGGCCTCTTCTAATGGATGGTAGGCCGTCATTGTCTCCTTTGAAATTCCATGTTAGCTTGGGGGACTGTATGGTTCAGGGAGCAGCTCTGGGATTTTACAAACTGCTTGGTGGGGATTCCTTATCCAATTTCATTACGTAATCCTCATATGAGCTCATGCTTCTAGCCCCATATTCCTATGTACTTCCCAGCTTGCCCCGATAGGCTAGAAGCGTCTCTCTTAACCCTGCCAAAACCCTCTTAGGTTTAGGGTTTCATCCAGGTCACCCTCGTTGCCCCGTTGGGCAGTGATGGATGCTGCCTCAGCTAAGTACTCCGGGTCCAAGACTTGGGGATATATTATGGGTTTAGGGTTTAGGGTTTGGGGTGGGCTTGGAAACAGATGTACGGCAGTATCCAAGGTATACATGGTGACTAGAGAGACCCAAGCTAAAGGCTATATCAGGACTATCTTGGAGAATTCCCATGTCTAAATTAGTAGGGCAGACTTTAGGGTTTGGTTTAAGGCTTTAGGCTTCAGGGGTGTGGGGGCTAGGGGATTCAGGGCTTAGGAGTCTAGGGTTTTGAGTTGTTCCACACAAGCCTTCCATCTACATTCCCAGTTAATCCTTGTACGGGCGCAGAAAAAGTAAATGTTCGGAGAGTCTAAAAACCTAGCATAGACATGGCCCAAAGGGTCCATGCAGCTCTTTAGTAGAGGATTTAGGGTTCAGGATGTAGGGTTTAAGGTTTAGGCTGTAGGGTTTAGGATTAAGGATCTAGGATTTAGGGTTTCAGGTTCAGGATTTAGGGTTTCGGGCTCAGGATGTATGATTTGGGGTTTCGGGTTTAGGGTTGAGGGCTTAGGGTTTTTGGGTAGGTATAGTATATACTCGGGCCCTAAAGTAGTTCTACGGGAACCCCCTTTGGCTTTATAGCTACATGGACCCTTGAGATGGTAACCACTGTTAGGAATGTTCATTGTTTGGGTTAGGGTTTAGGGTTTATGGGTGCGTGTTAAAACAACAAAGCGCCATATGTGGAACTGCCATGTTGTGGCAAAGCTTGAATGGACCTCCCAACGGGTTGAAAATACCTACCTGGCACAAAGTATGGTTTCTCTAGTGGTAACAAGTCCCTACGGTTTGGGCTAGTTTCTTCCAAGCCTTGAAAGGCAATATCCCAAACGGCCCATGTAATATGGTATATACTTGGGCCCTAAAGTAGTTACATGGGAACCCTTTGCGCCCTAGGTATAGGGCTATACAACTGCATGGACCCTTTGGGTATGGGGACTTAGGATCATCTCAGGATGGTTTTCTAAAAAAATCCGAGTCGACCCTGAGCGCTGCATGAAGGCAAATTAGGGGATGCTTTGCATTAATGCTTGTAGGGTTTAGGGGACTTTTTCTGTAGGGTGTAGAGTTGAGGTTTTATCTAGGGTCAGGGGTTTAGGACCGGGTTTAGGGTGTCATAGTTTTGTTGATTCAGGGTGAAGGCTTTTAGGGTTTAGGGTTGGCGGAACTAGTCCTTACAGTCCTTACGGTAGGTTTTGTTTTTAAGGGTATAGGGTTTAGGGTTTGGGGGAATCAGTGTTTAGGCTGTAGGCTTATTTTTCTCAGTGTCAAGGGCTTCGGGTTTAGGTTTGAGGGGATCAGGGAATTAAGGTCTTCCCATGTGTAGGACCATGTACTGTTTGCCCACCTGTCCTCCAACAAACAAACTATTACCAAAAAGCAGCCCACACATGTTCAGAACCCCTCTTTTGAGCCCCAAACCTTGCCTTAAGACCAAAAGAAACAGACATTTCAAGTTAGGATCCTAGGGTGTGCAGTATGCTTCTTTGTATGGGTTGTTGTCCGAAACTGAGGTTTTTTTGAGTGCCCTCAAGATTACGGGCCACGTTGTACAAAACGGGTCCAAATATATCACACCCTTAAACGGGAGAGCTTCAGGTTTTTTTGGTCTGCGATACCCTACACCCTAAAGCCTAAAACCCATACCCTAAAACCTAAACCCCAAACCTAAAATCCCTAAAGCCCTAAAAACCCTAGACGCTAAAGCCCTGAAGTCTCCAAATATTATATTCAACCCATTGTAGTAGTTTCCATTTTCTTTTCCATTCTCACCCCAAACCCTAGACCCAAAACCCCAACCCCTTAAACCTAAAACTCTAAACCCTAGCCTAAAACCCTAAACCCCAAACTCTAAATCCCAAACCCTAAATCCCAAACCCTAAACCCTAAACCCCAAACCGTGAACCCTAAATCCCAAACCCTAAACCCTAAACCCCAAACCGTAAACCCTAAACCCCCCTTGAAATCCCTAAACTCGACCCCTACATTCCTAGGATGCCGGACACGACGGCGCTTGGCTGCGGCGTGCACCCAGCGGTCCCATGGCGCTTTATGATCTAGGATATAGGGTATAGGGTTTAGGATATAGGGTTTGGAGTTTAGGATACAGGGTCTAGGGTATGGGGTTTGGAGTTTAAGGTTTAGGGTGTGGAGTTTTGCGGTTTTTCGGGCATGAGGGTGTAGGGTATAACTGAGGCCTAGGAGTATGACGAAGGGTGAGAGTCCTTTTCAGCATTCTACAAATCCCAATATTGTCTGGGTTATGTTAAGATTAGAGGGGGAAGGCTTGGGGAATGGGGTTGAGGATTTGGGCTTCAAATTATTCGATTCAGTACGGCCCAGAATACAAGGCAACATTACCCATCTAATTCTCCAAAGATGTGACACCCAAACCGATTATTCAAGTTACTCTAGTTCTTCGGGCCCCTACAAACGCCCGAGCATCTGAGTGCTTATATTGTAGGGCCGACCGTCACGGCATGGTAGGAATTCTTGTGAGCTTCTGTACACGCATAGTCCGCTTAAGTAGAGATGGGGCATATGGGGATTGTATTATGATATTGCGCAACTCCATATCAGGATTCGGATATGTCTCCTCAAGGAGTTCTGAGGGCTTGTGGGGTTTCTATGTGGATAAGGAATGGAAAAGCAAGTTCCCATCACGGTTGGTAGAGGCCCTGAATCTATACACGATACTTACTTTGGTCCCCGATGTCTATACAAAGTACCCTTGCATAGGGCTATGTGGAGCCCCACTAGAGCAAACGGCAGTTTTTTAAACCCTGAACCTTGAACCGCGGGTAGAATACTCTAATATACTATATTATACTATTAGGACTGGTAGCAAGTTCCAGGCTCCAAATCTGTCAGCGAGGGAGTTACCATGCGCAGGCTCATACCTCGATCAGTGGCAAATTATCAGAACCGCTTGCAATACTCGGTCAGGGTGCAGGGGTTGGGGTTTAATTACAATACTAGCCCCCCCGCAGATTTTGAATCCTTTTAGATGCCTAGTAGGCCTTATTAAGCTATAATCTCCTGATTAGCTCCTTGAACTTCGAACCCTGGGCAGCATAGTTTTGGGGGGATGGTATTCGAATCGCTCACTAGGCGATCGCAGCTCAAACAACATCGTTTGCCTCGTTCCAAACGGGGCGACTGTTGATGGTGAGCTGATCCATCTTACGTCGCTGGGCATGCAGGAGTCTAGGGTTTTTGTAAGAATTTATAAAGTTTGTCAGGTTTGTAGGGTTCAGATAGTACTCAGATAGTTTAGAGTTAAGGTTTCAGGCTTCACAACGCTTACTGGGGTTTGCAGGTGAGGCAATGATCATGCATGGTAAAGTCAGGCTTCATCAGGGTGTCCGCCAACCCGCCGCCTAAGGCTTTGGATTTAACACCTTGAAAGAGGATTGGTTTGATGGATCCTTCCAATCAGGACCAGGAAAAGTGCAAACAAAGCAGGCTGTGATATGAAACAGGCCTCACGCTCAGAACCAGAAGAAGAGCCACAGCAATTGAAACAGGCTTTTTGGCGTATTTATATAGTCTAAGTTCTAAGCCCAAAAACCCTACTACTGTAAACCCTAAGCCCTAAAGCCAAACCCTAAACTCCCTACGAATGTATGTAAACGGTAAGTCCTGAAGCCTAAACCCTAAACTCCCTACTAATGTACCTAAACCCTAAATCCCAAACCTTTTCTAATGTATGTAAACCGTAAGCCCCACAGCCTAAGCCCTAAACCCCACTAACTCCCTGAACAATAAACCCTGAACCCTAAACCCTAAACACCTAACCCTGAACCCTAAACCCTAGAGTTGTTAGACACTTCCTGCCTGTCCACTCAGACAAACTTTGGGGTTCAGGGTTTAGGGTTTGAGGTTTAGGGTTTAAGGTCTAGGATTCAAGGTTTAAGGCTTAGGGATTAGGGGACTGCTTCTCTCGCTCGAAAGTGAGAGCCCGTCAGCCAAGCATCATAGCACTTCCAAAAAGTGTGAACCCCATATGCCACGAATGCTTGTATAGGATTCCATGAAAGTCTTTTTGAACTAGCGCTTCACGTCCTAAGTTCCTACAAACACAAGACCCATGTTGTTGAGGAGCCTGCGCTTTGGGTCATCCTCTCTCAGACATCCGATCAAAAGTTTTGTTGCTTCTTCGAGGTATCTGTTATTTTTTAATGTACCGCGGCATGACCTAACCCGACATGCTAAACCATGAATCCTAAACCCTAAATCATAAATCCTGAACACCAAATCCTAAACCCTGAGACCCGAATCCTTAACCCGCAATCCTAAACTCCAAATCCTGCACGAAAGGTGGAGCAAGTCCGGCGAGCAAGGTTTCATCCCAGTGCAGCACCTTGAGCAGCGAGGCTAGGCAGAAAAGGGGCGAAGGAACGGATTTGGGGGGATTTCGGCTTAGGCTTAGGGCGTAGGGTTTAGGGCTTATAGGGCTTAAGGTCTAGGGCTTAGGGTTTAGGGTCTAGGGGTGGGTGATGCCCTGCATAGGGGATGTCTTTGAAGTAGTAGTTCGCACCTTCAAGCTAGGAGTGGAGATCACTACTCTACCCCAGCACGAAGCCCGAAACCCTAAGCAGTGAACATAGGCAACACCCGGGTTCTTTGGTCTTTGGCTTAGAAACCTTGAGCCCGCCTAAGCCCAAAAGCCCTAATGTTGGACCCGCTTTAATATGCCCGCCCCCCCCCCCTCCCCCCAAACAA
>CAJNIZ010037136.1:0-25938 GCA_905231905.1 Symbiodinium pilosum
CTGTAATTTGGGGATTGGTCTAAATTCCCTATAATACGGGGTCCTATATTTGGGTTCCCATTATAATACGGGGCCCTATATAAATTTCCCCCATTTTGGGAACAGTAATTTAGGGAAACTACCATTTGGGGTGGGGCTGTTTGGGGTGGAGCATGGACTGTCTGGGATCTTTCTACTCACAAAACCGGGCTACACTTTATATAGGGATCCTTTCAGGTCCTGTAGGGGTTTGGGTTTAGGGTTTGGGGATTAGGGCTTAGGGTTTAGGATTTAGGGTTTATGGTTTAGGGTTTAGGGTTTTCACATGGAAGGACAAACCCAAAAGCCATCAACACGGCAACAGGATGAGATGCAATCCCCCTCGTTCCAGATCTTGAACCCGAAACATTACTCCCTGCACCTTACTCCCAAAACCCTAAACCCTACGGGGGGCCCTTTTCTTTTTGGAACTTCCGGATCATCCCTGGGTTACGCGACGTAGAAAACTGACAAGCATGCGGCCCTATGACCCCTACATGTTTGGATGAAGGGTTTAGGGGTTTAGAGGTTTAGGGGTTTAGGGTTTGAGGGCTCAGGAGTTGCAGTTTAGGGGGTGGTTTTAGGGCAAGGGGGTTCAGAGCGCTGTTCAGACCATCTACCGGTGGGTGGTTTCCATAGTAACAATTGCTCCTATGAGGATTCACGGATTCACATCGGACCCCGACATGAACTGTAGTCTAGACTTCTGAAGGGGGGGTTATATAGGGGACTGTTCTAGGTGTTATTGAGGGATACTGGGTGTTTAGCCTATGGCTCATATCTTGTAGGAGTGGTGTAGAAGGCCTCACAATGGGAGACCACTCACCTGCTAGCTGAACCTGAACCCTAAATCCTAAAAAGGGTTTAGGCTGGGTACTGCCCCCACCCAATAACAGTCCATATTACGGGTCCTATTAAGGGCCATATATACGTAACCCTATTATCATTATTATCCCACTGTTCCTGAGGGGGGGCAGTACCCAAGGTTTAGGGCTTAAGGATCCTAAACCCTACATCCTACAACCCTGAATCTTCAGCCCACTGAGGACTTCAATCCAAAGGGCAGCTCTTCATGTCCATGCGTGGACTCATGGCGGTGCTTAGGGATTAGGGTAACCCCAAACCTTAAACCCAAAAGCCTAAGCCCCAAAACCTAAACCCCTAAACCCTAAACAACGCTAAGCCTTTTTCGGCCCTGCTGGCTCTTGGGGGCCCAACGTCTATGTAGGACATGTTTAGGGGTTCGTATGCGCCATAATCTAAACTCCTTAAAGGGTGTTTATTTAGGGGGTTATATAGGGCTAGGGTCTAAACTCCTTAAAGGGGGTTATATACATAGGGGACCATTATAGGAGTTCTTAAGGGGGATGCTAGGAGTTTAGACTATAGCTCATATGGGTCCCCTTTGCTGATTATAAGGAGACCCCTGGTAGAAACTCGTATGATTTGCTTGGGCAGCTGAGCAGCATGGCTAATGACTTTTAGGGTTTAGTAAGCTGGGGTTTGTGAACTTGCGGTGCAAGTTCAATCAAGTTTGTGTGAAACCCTAAACCCTAAACCCCGTGTAACGCGCTCGTGCCCAATTCTACAAACTGCCCAGAGAAGGCCGTGCTAGACGGCTTTTCAGATCTAGTAGGGCCAGGATTCCGAATTTTGGGGTTGATAGGAAGTAGGATAAGAGTCGCTGGGTTCAGCGTACAGGTTTAAGGTTTAGGAGGTTTTGGCCGGGAAAGGTGAAGCAGGCAAAAAATTGGATCAACCTTACGGAATCTGCATCTTTCCTGGGTTGCTTTTACCCCCATTACCTTAGGAAATGTTTTTTTGGTATTTTATGCTATTAGTATACCCCTATAGGAAATTACTTCAGATATTATACAGGTTGAGGAACTGGAACTACTAAACCAAGTCGCCGGTATGTAGATGCATGGTAAACTGTTTGCCCATACCGCCCTTTACCCTGTGAGTGAGTATGACAATGATGATGGCATTAAACCCCGCTCGGCTTCAAATTTGACAATCGATTTTTCACGAGTACTACACTTTCACATGTTTTACATTCCCGACGTGGCCCTTTTGCGCCCTTGCATTTCCAGGAATGGGCGGGCCTGCAATCCTACATCCAGGCAGCGGCGAACGTCAGCAGCTAGATAGATTGCTGTGTGGGATATGTGTTTTACTAAGATGGTCCTGAAGACGTTTTGTTAAACAATCAACGCTATCCTAGAGCCTCAAATACGGTTCAGGGTTTAGGTAGAGGGTTCCCGGGCAGATTCACCTGAAGCTCGAGAAGTGAGATTTCTGTCCGTCTGGAGCGACGGCTGGACATGTTGCTGTTCCAAAGATTACAGAAGAGCTGGGTTGCTGTTAAGGAACTCAAATGAAGTTACTGTCATAAGGAAACCTCATATTACAGTGACCCTAAACTCTAAACCTTAAACCCTGTATACCCATATTGTGGTGACTTAGTTTAAGTTCCTTAACAGCAACCCAGAGAAGTGTGGGCTTGTTCAGCTCCCAGATGGGCCTGGGTCCCTCTTCTATATCCGGTGAAAGTCTATGTGCAACCCTGAGGCTTTAGGGTTTGGGGTTTAGGGTTTAGGGGTATTGTGGTTATATTGGGATAGTGGAAAAGAAAATGGAAACTCCTATTTAGGGCTTAGCGCTGTGGGTTTTTTGTGTTTTAACTCAGTCATCAACTCTCATTACTCAACCTGCTTCTTATCAGAAACTCTCAAACACGAAGCCCCTGACTCTGCACTGAGCGGTAGCCTTTTGAAATTACCATATTATATAAGCTAGAGCCCTGTTCTGATTATTAATGTCCCTACTTCAAGGTTGAAAGCCCTCGACCCAAGCAGCCACGCGGTTTAAGGGTTTAGGGTTTAGGGGTTTAGGGGTTTAGGGTTTAGGGGTTTAGGGTTTAGGGTTTAGGACCACGAAATCCTGAAGTCTTGACCACTAAGCCCTGAACCCTGAACACCAGAATGGGAAGTTGATGTACACACCGCCTGGTTCGGCCGCCTCGTAGCTTGGCTGAGAGTGGGACGCGAAGGGTTTGGGATTTAGTAGTTTGGGTTTAGGATTTTGGGTTTAGGATTTTGGGTTTAGGATTTTGGGTTTAGGATTTAGGGTTTGGCTTAGGGTTTAGGAATTAGGATTTAGGGGTTAGGAGCATCTGTTGGGTCATTCTCCCCTTCCAGTATCAGTTATTCGAGTAGCTATTGATAGGGGTTATAATATTGACCCCAAAAAAACAGTTCAAGGACAGTTACTATGAGGGGGAATGGCCTAAGGTGTCTGGGACTTGGACATACAAATCCAATGGAGCAATAGAACCCTTGAGTGAATGCTGTAAATGCTGTCATATTCCTTAATGGGCCCGATGCAGCCCTGGCTTCCCTACGCGTAATAACCACCCGGTTTTGGGCCCGGGGTCTGAGACCGTTATTGTGCGAGAAGCTCCAATCAGTCTGAATGTAGGAGGAAGGGCGCCGGAGACAAAGTTTAGGGGACAGCAACTCTTTTCAACACGCAGGTGGGAACAGGAATTCCTCTCCTCAATAAGAAGATGTTCTCTGCTAGGTCAATCCCCCTACTGTAATAGCCCCTGAATATGGAGTTAATAGGCCTTTGATATACCGGCAGCAGTCCTTTGCGGTACCCATTACTGGTTGGGGGATTGACCCTAGTTCTGTGCACACATTCCCTGTGGCAGTCCCTTGTCATTACATCATTCTGGCATCAGGCTCCGAGGTTGAACGCTGGGTCAGTTCCCCATCCAGTAATACAAGGGACACATGTACGCAGGTATATGAACTCCCTATCAACTTCATGTTTGGGGGCTATTACTGTAGGAAAATTGATCTAAGTATTAGCTCTTCGGGAAACACATGGTTATGAGATTTTATTAGTATACCTAGAACTCTGAACCTTAAATCGTGAGCCCTAAACCTAGACAAGCTCAAGTTTAAGCGATTTTGGGTGTAATTGGGATCTGGAGGTTATGAAAGCCAATCCCTACACCCTACAGAATTGAGCTATAGTCTAAAAAGCTATAGTCTAAAATCCTTAAAACGGGGAATATAGGGTTATATATGGAAGTATTATAGGGGTAGCTAGCTTATAAGTGGGATACTGGGAGTTTAGACAATGGCTGAAGTGATGTTCAAGATAGGGATACGGCTCCAAACTCAAACACTTTAAGCCCTTAACCCTGAAACCGTTAACCCTAAACCCTTTGGCCTTGAAGATCAGGGCTTTTCACATCTCTCTGGGGATCATAGGTCAGCAAGCCCTCCACCGCTTAAAGTCACTCAGAGTGGCTATAGTCGAAAGCCCGGGCTTTGGTTGATTTATGTTTTGCTCTGTTAGTCACCTAAAGTCAAAGTTGCTACAAGCACTTGAAGATTTCTTAGCGAGACTTTCAGTTGCGACGCGGTGAAGCAAAATGCCGCTACGCTTCTTGAACACATACTTGATGAATACAGCGCATGTAGATGGGCTGGGATCCGATAGGTACTTGGTCATTATGAATAAATTATGCGCAGGGGTGGGGCATTTGAAGGGCTTACAGAAAAACGCGAGTTTGGCCAACCACTCCCCTAATCTAGGTCCCGCGGAATGCTGTAGACATGGCTTCCTTGTTTTACTGCAAGAGTCGACCCTTCAGAGATCCCAGTGCAAAAGATGATCCGGCTCTCCTCGCCCAACTTGTTCGTCGTGAACCAGAACGGCAAAAGGTATCAGATTACCTACCTTGGAGAAGCCCATGTGGATCAAGGTGCTCCTGTCCTCGATCTTCCGTGAGAAGATGATCCCCCACCTCGTGGCCTCGTGGCCTGCGCGGATGACCTGACCCTCGACCATGAGGACATCATCTATGCCCAGTGGACAGGCCAGCCGGACATGAAGACCCTGGAGATCAAAGTGAAATTCACTGCTTGTTCAAACGCACTTCTTGGATGAGGACCCTGACCTTCAACAAGCGCTTGTTTGGGAACAGCAACTTCAGGTCTGGTCCTAAAGCCTAAGCCCTAGAAACCTCAAAGCCCTAATCCCCAGGCAATGCCGCTCGAGGCTCAAGCTTAAATCCAAAACCCAAAGAGCCTAATTTCCCTTAATCAAGGAATATACTACAAGGTTCCTGAAAATCATTTTTAATTTCTGTTACCTAGAATCCTAATATTTAGCTGATATTATAATTTCTACTGGGGTTCCAAATCCCTTAGAGTATATCTCAAGTGATGCTAGACTAGGATCCCTAGAATTTCAGGGTTTAGGGTTCAGGTGGTATTCTTTATGTGCTGGGTATTGGGCGCTGCTTTTAGGCACTCTAAACGCTTTCGTAGAAGCCGACGTATGCTCCAGAAAAATCTGCTTTTGTTCAGAGCTTAGGGTTTAGCGCGTGGGGTTTGGGTTGAGGGGCCCCTCCAAAGGGTATGTAGGTGTTTTACAGGGTTTAGGATTTAGACACTTCGATAAAAACCAATATTGCGGAGAGTCAAATGGAAAATAACAGTTCAACATGAAATTGAAAGTGGATTTACAAAGAGATGTTATTAGGGTATAGGGTTCATCTCTCTGCCAATAGTTTGGTTTAAGATTCCTTGTAATTGGTAAAGATGGCGGTAGAGCGTACCCAAAGCGAACCTCAAAACAATATTGGCATTTATGTGGGCTCCTTCACTGAAATCATATCACTGCTTACGACCCCGCACCAGCACGTAGACGTTATAAGCCCCTGAACCCAGCCTTATGGGGGCTGAAGAAGGCAATTCTGAGGTCCCATAACCCCGCCTGGCATCACGACCCCCAACCCTAAACCCTGGGCCGCAACAATCCTAAACTCTAAATCCTGAACCCTAAAACACTAAATTCTAAGACCTCCAAAACCCTACAGCCCTAACCCCGGAGTCAGAAGCCTCCTGAGGTATGAGTACCCAACCAACTATGGGAACCTGGAGTGCAAGGCTCTGCAGTACTTGGATGTACAGGGGACTTGGTGTGTTTGAGGTTTAGAGTTTAGGGTTTAGGGTATTAGTAACTCCTTAGTAACTCATTGGGGCATATTTTTTGTTTATGGCTTAGAGTTTAGGGTAAGCACACTTCTGATTCTGATTCCCCTAATTGGATGTGTATAGGTTACCCCAGTTACCCCTAAACCTTACACTAAGTAAGTCCCACGAACCTCCAATCAGCGGTTTGCGCCTTAGGGTAGAAGGCTAAGGTTTTTTTTGGGGGGGGGTAGGATTTTAGGGCTTCAGATGGCTTCAGAGGTTTTGGATGGGTTTAGGGTTTGGGGCTGTGGGTTTTAGCGTTGAGGATTTTAGGGTTCAGGTTTTAGGTGTACGGTTTAGGGCTAGCGGTTGAGGGTTTTAGGGCTGAGGGCTTGGGGCTTAAACACTTAAACCTCGGCTTCGTGATCACAAGGTTGCAGTTGGGATAAGGCCAGCAATAAGGGTGACAGTAGGGTTTTAGAAGACTTTCTCAGCGCCTATGGATTTGTGTTCAGGTTCTAGGGCTCTTCTGCTTTCTCTTGGAGAGCATGCTTCCGTGGTTGATGGCTTCTGAACCTGGAAAAGGTGGTACTCTATATAGTCACGGGATCTTATTCTAGTATACCCAAAGCCATATTCTATCTACTTCAGAGGGGGGTTATAGTATACCCAAAGCCATACTCTATCTACTGAAGGGGAACTACAACTGTAGAACGGTTACACTGGATCTCACCGGCCTCGCCCTGGAAGAAGCAGAGCTCCCTCATGAACAGCAGCAAGTTAGAGAGTTGGGATGTATCCTTGAATGGTCCAAGTACCCAACAACCAAGGGGAGTTGGGCGATAGTAATGGGCCATTCTACAAGGTTCCTGAAAATAATTTTTAATTTCTGTTACCTAGAATCCTAATATTTAGCTGAAATTATAATTTCTACTGGGGTTCCAAATCCCTTAGAGCATTGTGTTTGGAGCAAGTAAGGATTGTTGGGCACCTGGGCCCTCAAGGATTGCCTTTTCTGAGTGAAACAAATTAAACCGTTCCCAGGAAAGATCTATCATAGTCCGTACTGCAGCTTTTCCTAATCTTGTGCTTTCGAGGATGTCTGTGACCTTAGCTAGAAGAGACCAGCGCGGGGTTGCAGCTCATCTTGCTACGGTGATCATGGCGACAGCTGTAGTTCCTGCGTTTTTGCAACAAAGATGTATGCACATTCTCTTTTCGAGGACCCACCCGCAATCCTAAATGCATTCAGCTTGGTAGTCTTGACCGCAATAATGGATAGGAAAAACTCAGAGAGTGGAAGGTCAATGGGTTCAGAACAGGGAGGGCTCATAGGGCATGCATTTGCCTATGCTGGCCTTTGGTTTTCTAGGAATGAAGGAATGGATCCTTATAGTAGTCCCTATATAACTCATTATAGTCGTTTCCATTTTCCTGTCCCTTCCTACTAAACCTTATATGTTCTGTTGCTGCAGTCCTTCATTCCCAGCTAACCAAAGGTAAGTATATGAGCTAACCAAAGGTAAGTATATGGGCCTGCCTTACGCCAAAGGCCTAAACTGCTTCTCGCCTTTGCCCTGCCATGCGCATATGGAAGCTCTGCAGCTCAAGATATGTATTAGTGTTTAACGTTTAGGTTTTAAGGTTCAGGGTCTGGCTCTTTCTAAGGGTTTAGGTCACTTCCTTTTGAGGTCAAGGTAACAGCTGAGTGAATGAGAAACATCTTCCATTAAGAAACCTCCATAGAATCATATCAAACATGCTAGAAGCACAGCTTTTGCATGGTGACCCACCAGCTTTGAGCCACCCTGGCCCACGAGGCGCACGACAGCGGCCTCGACCCCCATTGCTCCTCAGCACGGTGAAGCGGGTGTGGGGGGTGGGGGGTGTTAAGCTACTGTCAATATTAGCCTTATGAAGGAACCCAGGGTTATAGGGTTCAGGGGCTTAGGATTTAGGACTTAGGGTTTATATGAGCTACCGTCAATATTCGCCTTATGAAGACATGGGGGTCCCTCTTGTAATTTTATGGGCCTTAATAAGGAACATAAGGAACCCATAGCCATGAAATTCTGTAGGAAGATAGACCGTAGCTCATGTATGTATATATGTGTGTATATATGCGTAGACTATACGTAACTCCCACAGTCATGTGGAAAGTGTGTTCGGTGGTTGGCTTTCCCCCACCCACTAGCAGCAACATGTCCCCTATGCATTATGCATTGGCAATTTATGACTGTTAGTGGTTGGGGGCAACCAAAAGTCTAGCAGTTAGGCGGGTTTGGGGTTTAGGGACCAACGGTTGGGCAGGCATACTTGAAAACACGTCGAAGCCTCCAACGGTGAAAGTAAACTCACAGCAAGGTATCCCATGGGGAAAGTCGAAACGCCGAAGACCCTGAAGCCTGTCGAATCACAAAGCAAAACGCCCACCCAAACCAATTTTGACCCTCCCAAAACAGCCGTGGACCCCAAAAATTGGGTTGGACTCTAGAGCCTATGAAGCAGAAGTATTGGGGTCCCTGTGACAGCCACAATGGAAAATGTGTAAGTGTAACTATCCCCCAAAGCCAATCTAGCTTAACAAAAACTTATGTAGAAGCCTCAATAGCTCCCAATAGGCTCTTAGGGCTCAACTACTGACATATTGATAGGATTTGGGCTCTCAAGCCGTACTATTTGGGTCCTCGGACCCTTAGGGTTTAGGGCCTAGTAAAGATGTTCCTCGGCGGCCGGACAAGCCTGTCGACTGGTAGGTTGCGAGCAACACATTGAGAGACAGCGTCATGGTATTGCTACGAAACTCAACCTTTTTTTGCAAGTTTTGGCTACACACCTTTGCAAGCCTTGAGCTACAACTTACTGCCTCAGGTTTGGATCATTCTTGCAGTTCTTAGGCTACAAACAGTCGAAAAAGAAAAAAAGAGAAAAGAACAAGAGGCAATGTTTCTA
Source organism: Symbiodinium pilosum (assembly GCA_905231905.1). Lineage (NCBI taxonomy): Eukaryota > Dinophyceae > Suessiales > Symbiodiniaceae > Symbiodinium > Symbiodinium pilosum. The sequence goes on from CAJNIZ010037136.1 coordinate 8,967, forward strand.
CATACTTTTGGGTCCAGAAGCTTTAAACTCTGCACCCTAAACTTGCCGTATGGCTTCTGAAGCCTGCTTTGCAACCCGGAGAAAATGCTCAGCTTGGGACTTGAACTGGGCAGTACAGAGCCCTGAAGTGCCGAGACACCTTGAATCACATTACCTGCGTGTTATATACTACATGCCACAAAGGATCCTGACATCCCAAAATGGTTGAAGGGCTGCATCTTCGTTGACAAAAGCATAGTCCACACTATCCGGGATTCTACTTGTGTAGGAATAGTGTTGGGTAGACTTCTTGCAGCTTTATAGTGCGGCTCACTAGGCCAGCGCCACGGCCACGGCCACCACCATCGCTACCTACTCCCTACTACTACTCAGCATATTCAATAAAATCCTATGTAAAACCTAAATTGAAAGATGAAATCTAAAACCTCTAAACTCTAACTCCTGTGGTAGATTACTTGGAGAGTCAGTGGGACTTACTAAGTAATTAGCTTGACAACAGAGATATCTAGGGCCTTAACACGGCTTATAGGGGTTAAAAACATACTTGCTACCCCGGACCCTGCAGCTGTATCCTGACCTACCAAGCAAGCCCGGTCAGCGTGGTGAGGTAGTTTTGGGGCCTCGGCAAGGCGCAGCCCTGCGGCATTGGGATGGGTGCTGTGGGTTTATACGGGATTTTAAGGGGTTAGATTCTGATGTTTAAGGTTTCAGGGCTTCAGACTTGTTAGGGTTTGATATCTAAGGGTTATACAGGGCTATATGGGCTTCTATCGGGGTTCTTCATTTCTGGACTGGTCATATTGGGATCTCGAGGGTTTTTCCAGTCTAAGGGCCTAAGGGTTTTAGAGTTCTAGGGCTTTAGGTTTAGGGTGTAGGGTTCAAAGATGTTTGGGTTCTGGGTTTTAGGGATGTATTGCTTGTGGATGACGGTTTGTGGGCTTGGGTTCAGCAGGCTGCAGGACCCGAAAGGGGGAGCATATCTGGAGCAGTGGAACCCTATACGCTACCATGCTGGTACCTATCCTCCAGAATGTATCAAGATAGCACGCCCCTCAACTTTTTGTGTCGGTATGCCCCGGGGGAGGGGGATTGTTGAGTTTCCTTTTCAGAGATTAAGATTCAGGGCTTTGAGGCTACGGGGGCTGGGGTTGAAGTGGTCCCTGTCTTTCAGCATCATCGTCTCGTGCGTGAGCTTCGTTTAAACAACTCTTTGGATTCTACCTAAGGGTCCAAGGACCCAAATAACAAGGCTTCAGGGCCAACAACACCATTAATGTTCGAGTATTTGAGCCCTACGAGCCTATTATTTGGGTCCTTGGACCCGTAGGGTTTGTCTATGTGGGTGGCGAGTATGGGGAAGCAGCTTGGCTTGTCTGGCTGCGTGTGACGAAAAGGATGCTTTGCAGCGTCATGCGGGCTATGTTCTAGACTCCTGAAAGGGGATTGTCTAGGGGACTACTATAGGAGCTATTAGGGGGGATACTAAGAGACTAATAGCTCACGTGGCTCCTGCTGAGAGGTCCGGATGCAAGGGGTCGGGGCTTAGGGTTCAGAGGTTTGCATGACTCAGCTATGCAACAACCCAAATACTGCAGTACCCTAAACGTCGCTAAACCTCAACCGCGTCCGTCCTGGCTTTGTCACGTCTTTTTGGACGACCTCTTCAAACACGGTTTAGAATTAAGGGCTTACACTCCAATGACCATCAATTATCTACAGCTTTGTGGGTTTTGCCTATTCAGCTGTAGGAAATTGAGTTCCAGTTGCCCTTACGCGCAGAGTGGGGGAGTTGAGATCGAACTCGCGGTATTTTATACTATGATGCCCAATATAGAGTAAGATTTCCTTTTGGGTATAGTACTTGATATACAGAACATAACCTTATCTTACTTGGCTCCACCTTCAAAAAAACGCCACTCAGATGTCCTCGAGCTGCAGTCTCTTGCATTCAAGATGTGTGTATTTCTCAAAAAGGGGCCCTCGTATCTGTAAATCTCCAGAGCACTGAAGCCCCAGCTTTATTCATGGTCCTACAAAAAGGGCACCCAGGATTTTGAAAAGCTCCCATGTGACGACCCTCAGCTCCTAGCCGTGTGGTTCTTCCTGTGTTTTTTTTTTCAATCTCATGCCTATGTTTGTCCATTACGGTGCAGGCTTAGGGTTTGAAGTTTAGCATGACCCCTAAACCCAAAGTCCCGAAACCCTAAACCCAAGGTGTTCCAGGGAAATCATGGTAATTGCAGCAGGGTCACTGTGTGCCCTAAACCCTAAATCCTAAACCCTAAACCCTAAATCCTAAACCCTAAACCCTAAATCCTATAAACCCTAAGTCCTAAACCCAATATACCTTACATTGGGACCCGAATCCTGGCACACCCCTACTGAGAACCTGGACTCCTCCTACTTGAGCTATAGACTAAACTCATGGAAGGGGGTTACATAAGGGTTTAGGGTTTAGGGTATAATATGGGGTCTGGGGTTTAGGGTCTAAACTCCGTAAAGAGGGGTTATACAGGGGATTATATACGGGACTATTGTAGGGGTTATTCAGGGGATACTTGGAGGTTAGACAATGGCTCACATGGGAGTGCGGTTATGATCCATAAGTCCCAACCTTCCAACGTAGGCATAGCTTCCGGAATTAGGAGCATCCATGGCCAAACCAGATAAACTTGCCACCCTCAGAGTATATGCCTCCCATCCCGCTGACATGGATTTGAAGCAGGAGATAAACTAAGCGATCCCCAAACACTGAAAATAGATCACATTCCAAAGGGTCCATGTAGAACCTCGTGGGACCTAGGGGTGTTTTTCCTCAGAATATCCGAAGCTTCAAGCCCCAAACTGGTAACATACTTAATGGGTCCTTTTGGGACAGAAGACCCTCCAAGCCCGAAACCCTTCACATCACGAACCTCGAAACCTTGAACCCTTCTAGGGTTTAAGATAGAGTCCCTAAACCATGAGCCCTAAACCTTAAACCCTAAACCCTAATCCCTAAGCTGCAACGTACAGGACCTCTAGTAGATGGGAGTTTCTCAGGTTCATCTGAGCTATAGTCTAAACTCCTAGTCTCCCCCTGAATGAGCCCTGTAATAGTAACTCTATATTATCCCCCAAATAACCCCCTTTCAAGGAGTTCAGACTAGCTAATCTCACAAGGAAGGCTGGACTGGCATGCCGGGAATCCCCTTTTAAAGCTGGGGCCGGCGCCACAAACCCTAAAGGGCTTAGGGTTATATTGAGGTTCTATTGGGATAATGGAAAACAAAATGGAAACTACTATTTAGGGTTTAGGGAGGGTTGTATAGGGTTTCTATTGGGGTGATGGAAATTACCATTTAGGGTTTACGGTTAGGCGTTAGGCCCTATACCTTAAACGTGTCCTTAGGCACGGGAAGCACGCCTCCTGCGTGGTGCGGAAAATCCTGGTGTTACGTCTCCAAAGCACCTGAGAGTTCTGGTGTTTAGGGTTTTTTTCTTGCGTTCTTGCGCTCAGGCTAGGGGTGAGGGTCTAGGGATTCAGGATGGTTCGGATGTAAGACTCTGCATTGTTAGGATTTAGGTCGTTTTGAGCGTTAGAGCTCAACTTCTTGGCTCAGAGTGCTGTGGGACATTATTGAGCTTTCAGACCCAAGCCAGAAAATATGCGGATCATATGTATATATATACATATGTGTATGAGGTAGCCCCCCCACCCTGTAATAGTGGTATAGTAGGAATATGAGCGGACCCTGATATAATCCTTATTACCCATTACAAGTCACTGTTACAGGGAGGGGAGGGGGGGTCCACGCAAAGTATATGGGGATTATACTGGGTTTAAGAATAAGAAGACTTCGCCCTAAACTGAAAGCCTTTTTGGTTACCCAAGCCCCTACATCCTGACCGTTTAAGGGTCATCATAGTTATAGAGCGTTCATTGGGGGGTGTTGGGATTAACAAAATTTCCTTATAAACCCTAAACCCTAACGCCCCAAAGTAACCCCTAGACAATTCATTCTTTGAGAGGCGGGCCCGCCAAAATATTCTTATTGCAATACCCAATCTGCGGGCTTCCCACAATTAGGGGTCCGTTTTCGAGGATCTCTACGAGAAGCATTATGGCGGGATATGGCGGGTCTACTTTGCTGTCTGCTATTTTGGCAAATTACCATGTATCCCGTAATGTTCTTTGTATAACCCCTGCCTTACCTTGATATACGTGGTTGCTGGGGTGCCATGGGTGTAGCTTTCTCAGGCGGTTTGTCCTCAGCACAGATGTTTTGGGCCCAGAGACCCACATACAAAAGCACTCAGTTTAGGGTTTTAGGGTTCTGGGTTTACGGCTGTGGTGTCCATATAAGCAAGTGATTAAATGCATATACATATGTGTTTGTACATGCATTTTAGGGGCAGTAGATGTTAGAGACCCCAAGAGGGACTGCAATCATGGCAGCTTACCTTACACAGTCAGGTCTATTTTTCTGCCAGTATTTTGTCAATGACTACTCCGCCCGAAGCCCAGAGAGAAACCATGACAGAGAGAGAGAGAGAGAGTCTAGGGCTGGAGATGTACGGGAGGAGAGGCGCAAGAGAAAGACAGAGAGAGAGAGAGAGAGAGTGTGTGTGTCCAGTTAGGTCATTGTTGGACATAATGTTCCATTTCGAATATACTAAAACCAATGTGCCCACGAGGAATGTAAACAGATTGTTCTGAAAATATTCACTGAGAAACCAAAAATGACTACGTTCCAAAGAGGCCTTTATGCCCCCTTAGACCCTACGCAAACCCTCTAGAATTTAGGGTGTAGGGTTTAGGATTCAGGGTTTAGGGTTTAGGGTGTAGGGCTAAGAGTTTCAACCCTACACCCTACCCCCAAAGCATGCAACCTCGCAGCAGGATAATTGTGACGGCGTGCAGCCGTTCAAAAGCGTGAAGTTTCCAGGAGCTCGGGGGAAGGAAGGACCTGGTGTAAGGGTTATCTAAGTGGGTCTAAAGGGACCTTTAGTATTCCTTAAACCTTGAACCCTAAATCTTTAGCCCCAAACCTGTGGAGGAGTCCGTTTGGGTCATGGCTAAGGGCTGTGAGGTTTCGAGTTTGGTTCTGGTTCTTTCTTCCGCCTTGCCGAGCCCTAAGGGCACCTAAATCACAAGACTTACTGGCACTTAAGGGAGAGTTAGATCCTTAAAATAATCCCTGTATAATCCCATGTATACTGCCCAGTAAATTGCAGTGTTTTGGCTTTAGGGCTTAAGGCTTGGAATGCTGGTTTGGGGCAGGTTCTACTATGCACACATGCGTTTTTCGCGCAAGCATAGACGCTTGTACACACACACACATATGTATATATACATATATGTACCTATTTCTAAATATGCGTATACATATAGCTATGTGTGTATGAAGACCAAAATTAAGACACAGACGTAGAAATCACAAGGGTATGATTTTGTAATGTTTCAGGCTCCACATGATAACCATTCAAACGGTTCTTCACCGTGTTTATTCTACCAAAAGCAGTGCAAGTTCTTGTCCCTACACGCCCCAGCTTTCATGAGTGAAGATGTGCGAAATTGTGTCCCTAAGGGTCCAAGGACCCAAATAATAGGGGTCAAATATTATTAATATCACAGCATTTGGGCTCTAAGAGCGTATTGTTTGGGTCCTTGGACCCTTAGGGTGTCTAGAAATACGCTATTTCCCGAGACAAGTAAGATTGCATTTTTTGTGTGGTTCTGGTATGTTATAAGAAGACTACGTCTGGCCCCGGCGGCCACAGAGCGTTGCTCAAATGTCGATTGCCGAAGCACTATAAACCTGTAGACCAATCCCCGAACACTAAACTTTTGAGCGCTGAGCTTGCGTTGATTGGCAGAACATGAGGGTCAGGAAGGCTCCGGCTTCCTTCAAGCACAAAGCTTCAAACCTAAATCCATAAAGCCCTGATCCCAAAATGAGCGAGAAAGAAAACTAAGCCCCATATCCTGAAGGCACCGATGCCTACTACAGCTACCGGACGTGCGGAGAGTCGAACGAGTTCACGCTGTGGCCGGATGGTGTTTGGGGTTTTGGCGGGGCTCTTGCCTTAGACCCAAAACCTTCTGTTTCAGCACCCTGCCTCACAAATCATGCTAAACCTTAAGCCCTACACCCTAAAGTTTTGGTCGGCCTGAGGTAGTGATACCCCTGGCAACAGAATGTGTAGCTGTTCAGGAGAGTACGGACGAATGCTTGTGAAACGCGTATACGCGTCGCACGAACATGTTGTCGGTGTGGACATAAGGCAACCATACCAGGAATTGGCTACGCTCTGTCCTTCCCTCGTTTTCTTGACTTACAGGTGGTTAGCAGGGAATACCGGAATAAGACCCGCACATAATGTAGTCCCTCATTCCCTACTGATGCCCAGTCAGTTGAGGGTGGCGGGGTGTGTGGTGAAGGCATTGGGTTGACCCAATGGCTACTTGGAGGGTCGGGGGGACTTAGTAAGTAGGTTAATAAGGGGGATAACTGGGGTTACCATATGGGTTATAGGTGTTATTAGTCTACTTACTAAGTCCCCCTGGCCCTCCAAGTACTTGCTGCTTATTAATCAATGAGGATTGAATTCCCTATCGGCAATGTGTATACTCCCGAATGACGGGTCCGTATAACCCTTTCCAGGTTTCCCTACTAAGAACTGAGGGAACTTCTGGTCAAGCATCGTAATAAGCACATAGGTCATGCCAAATATATATGACATAGTGTTCACTCTTATTCGAACCCTAAACCCTAAACCATATAGTCATCTTGCTTATCCTCATCTAGGGTGTGGACCCTGGAGCCTTTGAACTTGAACCTGTGCGCGTTGACGGCACAAAGACGACATCTATTTTCCGCAGAAGGGTTTAGGGCTGAGTAGGCTTTACGGTCTAAGGTTTGGCGTTTAGGATTTAGGTTTCAAAGAGGTGTGATGGATTCCACATAATTTTGCGGCAGGGTATGGCTCAAACATTTTTCTGGTTTCTAGAACTTGGGGTTTAGGATTCAGGGTTTAAGATTTCCGGTTTAGTCTCAGGGTCACACAGCCTACCCCGCCCCAAACTAGCCCAAAGCCCCGTAAACTGGGTTGCTGTTAAGGAACTTGAATGAAGTTACCCTTATATGGGTACATAGTAAAAGTAGGGTTTCCTTATTACAGAAGCTTACTTTCAATTCCTGTGCAGCAACCCAGTTATGTAGTCTTTGCTGAACACCCCAAGGATTTCTGGAGGGATCTAGTGGGAATATAGGGATCTCTCTTAAGGTCTGTAAGCCTGAACTGTAAAAGCCTAAAGCCACAAATCCCATCCCCCTAGACCTCCAACTCTAAACCTTGCGATCTGGTTTTATGGAGCTCGAGGACGGACTTGCAAACCCTAAGCTCAGAAACCCCCCAGCCCTGAATCCCTGAATCCTAAAGGCAACAGACCCCAAGCTCGAAAATGTATGAGTCGCGACCCCCTAAATCCTAAATTTCATGACAGGGCTGAAGGCGTGGACGCTGGAGCGGGAGAGGACGACAGCCTGGATTCTGGGTTGCTGTGAGGGTTTAGGGCTTAGGGCTTTGGCCTTAGGGTCAGTGTTTAGGGCTTACTTAAATTCAGCTGCCATAACGGGTTGTCTTCCAAAGGGGTTATAGCCGAGTTTTACATGCGGGTTCTATATCTTTGAGGGATAAGCTTTTCAAAGTATGCAAATGGGATAAAGAGCGCGGCTTCCGTAAATCCTAAACCCTTAACTTTTTAAACCCTAAGCCCCTAAACCCAAACCTACGTTCTGAACCCTAAACCTTCAACCCTAAAACCTAAAAAAGCAAGCAGCCCAGGATGAGCGAGTCAGTGAGTTGCTAAAAGTTGTCTCTTGGATTGTCATAGATGTTTGGGTTAAGGGTTTAGGGTACAGATATTTTTAAGGGTTCAGTGATTGTACCTTGCAGATAGATAATGCTTGTTTATCACCCTTAATTGTTTGTGAGTCTTTGTTAGTATCAAGCGCATTAGTTTAGTATCAAGCGCATTAGTTGCAGCGTGTTGTAACAGCAAAGAGCAGGCAAGCTTCTTGTGGTGGTCTTAGGTTATGCTTCCTGTAGAGATAATTCTCCCCCCTTGTATTAAACCCCTCCACTCCACGAATACTACACACCACAATGGAGAGTATTTGATATTAGGGGGCTGAGGGGATTTGATATCATGGGGAGGGGTATAATATCAGGGGGAGGGGTTTAGGGCCAGCAAGTTCGGGCATCGGGTCCAAATTCCAGGGTACGAGTTCGCGTTTGAGTTATCTTGGGTTCCGTTACTATCCCCCCTATTCTGCCCCCAAGCCTTCCCCTTAAACTACGTAACATGGTTCTTTTTTTCTTCGTAGGGTAACGTGGGCTGAGTAAACCCTAAACCCCTAAACCCCAAGCCCCAACCAGGAACCTTGGCTGGCTGGTAGTGTGAGGGGGGTAGTTGTGGGATCCAGGAGGCTGAGATTCTCAGCTTAGCAAACCACAGGGGTGTAGGGATTTAGGGTTAAGGGTTTAGGGTTAATGCTTTAAGGTTAAGAGTTCGGGGTTAAGGGGCTCAGGGCTGAGTCTGAGGGCGTAGGGTTAATAAGGGATAAAGCCTCAGGTTTACAGAGTTGCGGTTAAGGAACTTAAGCTAAGGTACTATAGTGCGGAAACCTTATAGCATATTACGTACCCCTATTATGGTTATTTGGTCTAAGTCCCTGAACAGCAACCAAGTACTAGGCTCAGGGGACTTAGTAAGTAGGGTACTACTTGTACTTGAGATAAACGGAATTACCGTACGGTTTAGAGCTTCATCCCCTCCCCCTAATATTAACCTCCCACCCCCCAACATCAAATATGCCCAATATTTGATAATATACCACAATGGGAATTATCCAGGGGAGGAGATAAGGGTTAATGAGGTTACACCCTAAACCCTAAATCTCAAACCCTAAACCTTAACACCCTGAACCCTAAGCATCCGTAGCAAATTCGTCCCCTTGAGCCACCACGTGTTCCTAACGAAAGCGTTCTCCAGAATCATCCTAACTACTACTACATCCAAATTTTAAACGTTGAGGTGTACGACTACCTATGGAGCACTCGAGATGCTGTGGAGGAGGTTCTGGATGAGTTGTTGAGGGGTTAGGGATGCCAATTTGTTCAGGCAAGCAGCAGTCCCTAAGGGTCCAAGTACCTAATAACCATATACTGACCCAAAACCTATACTATAATTTCTATTACCCAAATCCCAAGTACCTAATTATTGGGTACTTGGAGCCTAAACCCTAAACCCTATGAATCCCTATATATCCCCTTAACGGGACTAGGGGTTTAGGGTGTAGGGTTTAGGGTATTACCTACAGTTTCATGGGTTATACTTACTAATTAAGGGGTAATTACTATTAAGCTGTAGGTAATTGGGGTTACAGGTAGGATTGTTTTCGGAATTTTGTTTCCACTTGTAAGGCGAGGTTCCTTCTACTCGAATTTGTGTTTGAAAGGGAGCCCTTTTTTGCACTCCGAACTTAGTGGGAGTCTTGCGCTTAGCGTTTTAGGCAAAGCGCTGCAGGGCTGGAGGATTCCTTTAAGATCTCCCTACACAAGGTGCCCTACGGAGGGGTTCTAAAAATCGGGGGGGGGGCCCTATAGGAACCCCGAATCTCTGTAGGTCTTAGAAGGGGATAATCGGCATCCATATCACGAATTAGGTGGGGCTAAAAACCCTTTTAGGAACCCCGAATCTCTGTAGAGATCCTAAACCCTAAACCTCTAAACCCCAAATCCCTAAACCCCTAAACCGCTAAACCCTAAACCCCTAAATCCTAAACCCCTAAACCCGAAACCCTAAACCCCTAAACCCCTAGACCCCTAAACCGTCATCCCTGAAGAAGGCATACGTCCAAATGAAGAACAGCAGCCTCAGCGCCTGCGACTACGTGAACTTCTGTCCCTGTCTGGAATGCTATCAGCACCCTTGCTTCAGATTTGTTTAGGGTTTAGGTTTTAGGGTTCTGGGTCTAAACTTCTGGTATCCCCTTGAATTACCCCTATGTAATCCTCTATATAACACCCTTCAAGAAGTTAAGACTATAGCTCATTTGGTGTTTCTTGACCGTGCAAAGCGTTGATCATCATTGTGGTGTAGGGCTGTATCTGAAACCCCAATCACTCACAACTTGATAGTAAGGATCCCCTGTTTGTCAAGTTGATTCTTTAACGGTACCTCGCTTAGCCCTGCGCGCCGTTTAGGATTTAAAGCAAAACTGTCGTAGTAAAAGTGATTCACGAAACCCTAGACCGGTCGGAGACAGGTCGAAAGATTCCCATTTGAGCCATCATCTAAACTCCTTAAATTAAGGGGATTGTCTAGGGGGGATACCAGGAGTTTAGGCCCTAAACCCTCAACCATTTTTTATTAGGTTATTAAGCCGGATACTAACAGTTCAGACTCTAAACCCTCATCCCTCGAACCTAAACCCTAGACCCTGAACCCTATATTATTGGGGCTAGTAGGGGGATTGCAGGCCGTCTCAAGGATGACCACTCACAGGCTTGCTTCTGAACTATGCGCATTTTTGATAGTGACTTCCAACGGTTCATATACTCTCGGCAGGAAGTGAGGGAGCCCTCCCTCCATGGCTTTTACAGCCGATTGTGGTCTTCAAGGTGGTGATTACTTTCAGTCACATGGAGTTCTCACATTCGCACATTCTAAAACATGCCCATAACCTGCCAGTAGGAACCCTAAATCCTAAAACCCAACCCCCGCGCCCATGTCCTGAAACCCCGAACCCATCATTCCTAGAACTCTCAACCCTGAACACTACTTGGAGGGTCAGGTGGACTTCGTAAGTAGGTTAATAGCCGCTATAGCCCATACTCTCCAAATAGAACGCTGAGGAATACCTTGTGGGGGGAGAAGATCGACCCTGCCACCGTGGGGGCATGGCTGCAGCCGGCATCCAGTGAGCAGACGGCCCAGGCTTGTTAGGGTGTAGGGATTAGGTTTGAGGGTTTAGGTTTAGGTTCTGCGTCTATGGGGGCCGCTAAACAATTCCTCAAAACGTGGTCGTATAGGGGAGTATTTCTACACCGTAAGCGTAAACCCTAAACCCTATACTAAGGGTTCTTAAGGCGGATACTAGGAGCCTGGACTTAGCTCAAGTAGGCATCATATGGGGGGTTGGTTTTTGGGCTCGGTGCTTGGTATGGGACGTTTGTAGTATGGGCTTAAGGTCCTGGGTTTAGCGGTTATATGGGGTTCCCTAAAATTTAGAGGTACCATTTTGGGAGTCCGCACAAAATTTGGGGGCCCTTACTTGCTTGACTTCGGGTCCTGAAATTACCATACAAACAGTATGCACTTGTAAATATAGAAGCATGTAGGGACATATAGTGCTTGAGAACAGCTAAGACTGCTCTCCTTTCGCGTGCTGAGGCTCATAAAACGGATAGTCGTGGTGATGACTCCCCTAAACCCTAGACCCTAAGCCGTTCGTACTAAGAACTATATGGTGTCATCTTTTGCGGCCAGAGGTGGTACCGAACTGGGACAGTCCGTGCTTGCGTTTCAAGTCATGCATGCCTCCGGAACATCCCTGGGTTTAGGGCTTAGGGTTGGGTTTAGGGTTTAGGGCCTACAGCATGGTGAGTGTCTAAGAATGTCTCCGGAACATCCCTGGGTTAGGGTTGAGGGCCTACAGCAGGATGAGTGTCTAAGAAGTTTGACAGACGGGCGTGACAGTTCGTTGCTGCCACAAGTCAAAGAGTTAGGGGAATGTCGCAGGTAGGTGTATGTGCTGCCGCCACGAAATTCCAAGCTTCACAGCAGCCTCTCTTTGGCCACCAGTCCACTTTCCCCATAGCCCTAGATCCTTTCTTAGGAGGCGCTGGCATTGCCCGAAGCCGTGAATCCAGCCCCAAAACTGCCCCTACACCCCTCACATCCCACAAGCAAGTACTGCCCCAAACCCACAACCTGGAACCACTGATGCCCAGTCCGGCCGCACGTTTGGAACCCTAGCCCCACAGAGCCTGCAGCCCAAACCCTTCCCCCTGAGCCTAAACCTGGGCCCCCTTAAGCCGCGAACCCGAAACCCCTGAACCCTAGCCCCCCAAACCCTAAATCGCGGAACCCTTAACCCCTCAACCCTATAGTCCCACTTAAGTAGATAGAATTTGGTTTTGGTTTTTTATAAAAAGATACCCTTTACCCCATATTCTAGTCTACTTAAGGGGGTATATAAATCCTAAACGCCTTAAACGGAGGAGCGAAATCTTCTCACCTGCTTAGTGGGTCTTGCCACTGGGAGGTGAACTCAATAACCTCGGATGTCAAGGTTGAAGGTTTTGGGGTTTAAGAGTTAAGGTCTGTAGAATTTTAAGATTGTTTTCGGGTTTGGAGCTTTAGAGTTTTAAGGTTTTGGGTCTTTGGATTTAAGGTCCTGGGTTGTAGTGTTTAGAGTTTGGGATTGAAGGTCCCGGGTTTAAGGGTTTAGAGTTCAGGGTTCAAAATTCTGGGTTGAGGAGTTAGGATGTAGATTTGATGGTTTAGTTCAGGGCTTCTCAATGTTTAGGGCGTTTGATTTGGGGTGTATAGTCCCCTTAAGTAGATAGACTATGGGGTATATAGGGATCTTATTATAATATACCCAAAGCCATATTCTATCTACTTAAGGGGGACTACAGGTGTCATGGTCGCGGGAGTCTCCAGACGGTCCTCTGGTGAATGGGACCTTCAGGTGTGTATTTACCAGGTAGGAGGTACCTTCATATGAACTGTAGTCTAAACTCCTTTAAAAGAGACTATATTGGGGACTATATCGGGGACTACTATAGGGCTTATGAAGGGGGATACTATGAGTTGAGACTATGGTTTATATAAGACTTATGCAAGGCTTGTACCATGGGATTTTTTTTACGCCTCCTTCAACCCTAGCCTCGAATCTCTGAACATGACCCTCCTGATAAATACCTGCCTGAAGGTTTCCTCGATCTGGGGTTCAGGATCCAGCGTTGGATGTGAGGGCGCGTGTTGGCTCGGATGTTGAAGGAGGCTTACCTAAACCCCCAAAGTAGGTAAAATAATGGCCCAAAACGCCTAAATATAGCCCAAAAGGCCATTATTCTACATACTTTGGGGGTCCAGGTAGGGTTAAGTGCAAAAAGGGTTGACTTTTAGGGGCCAGGATGGAGGGTTTGCTTGGCGCGGCGTTTGCAGGGTTTAGGATTTAGGGTTCAGGGTTTCGGCTGGAACTCCATGGCGACTCTATGGTGCAGAGTACACGCTTGGGGGCTGGGTGGGCGGCTGCGCGACATCTGAGATTAATGTTGCTATCCAGGAAAGTCGGACCAGAGATGCAAGCTACAAACTACCCTGAAACCCTTAAGCCCCTAGACCCCTAAACTCTAAATCCTCTCCAACCTACAGGCTGTTATCCTAAACCCCCAAACCGGGTATTTGAGTCGAAGTCCTTTCCTTCGCCCCAGATTCTCCATAGGGGTCTAGGGTTTATAGGGCTTAAGGGTTAGAGTTTAGGCTTTAAGGATTGAGTTTTCATGGGGAGCCCCTGTCTGGGGGGGTTGATTCGGTTTGATCATAGCTATACATGGTGCCGGTGTATTCTAGATGTTCAAGAAGCCGAGGCCCACACGTTTCCCCCGAGTTGTTCCCAAGGTACATTGCCCTAGGCCCTAAACCCTTAACCCTCCAAAACCCTAAACCCATAAACCCTTAACCCTAATCCCTTAACCCGCCTAACCCCTAAGCCCTGAAACCCCTAACCCTGTATCAGGCATGTCAAACCCTACACTATCAGACGTTTTTTAGTCGGGAGTGGTAAAGCCTACAGGACTGCTAGACCTCTGTTATCCCCTCCCCTGATATTATTCAACCCCCCTACACGTAAAGGGGTATATAGAGGTTATTATTAGGTACCCCTCTAATACTAAATACTGTCAATAGGTTATAATATACCACAATGGGAGTATTTCATATTGGGGGGGGTTAATTGTAAACGCTGGCGCGCGCCCGCCTCGGCTGGTGGGGCTTGCCACTGTAGGAACATGTAATTATAGATATACAGGTATTTAAGTTAGGTATATAGATACAGTCATATGCCTATTACATGCACAATAAAACCCTAGAAGTCCAACTAGGGACGCGCAAGTAGGACTCAGGAAGCCGGTGGGGAAAATGTTTGGGGCCAGCGTTCGGACCTTGGGTTNNTATGGATTAGGGCTTTAGGGTTTGCAAGGGGCAGTAGAGGGGGTTTTAAAGGGATCTGAACGCCCTGAGGCTGGATGCCTCGGCGAAGATTAGGGGGAGGGAACCGCAGCCCTCATCCCTAATCAGAGTTGTGGTCTCCTCAGGAAGTAGTTTGCATTTGTATGATAGTATAACCAGGAATTATCAATATTGTTTTATACATAGGTTTGAGAAGCCGACAGGTACCCTCAGCCAAACCTAACTCCCTGGTCGGGATGCCTATAAAGGAGTTGGAATAGAACTACCATTACCTTTACGAAGCAACATGTGCGTATCTGTGGATCTACATATTGTGGCACCTTCAGTTGACTGCTTGAACAACAACCCCGAAATTTGGCCATGCAAGGTAGCATCCACCTACAGCAGCGTGGCCGCGAAAGAGGGCGAGGTCACAAAGCGAGTTGGCTACCAGCCGGCGGGCCCAGGGGATGTTCAGGGGACTTGAGGGGACCATTTGTAGGGGCGTGGGGTTTAGGCACCAAATTCTGAGCCGTCGAGTTCTAGGAATTTGAGGCTTTGGGTTTGGGTCTCAGCTTTTAGGGGTTGTGGCTTTCTGGTGCCGAGCTTCTGGCACATTGTTGCGGCCTACTGCACACCACATTTGAAGATCTGCCCTTCTCCAGTGTTTTGCTGATTTTCAACGACGGTGTAGGGAATTAATTAGCGAGTCAGTTTGGGTGTGCGAAATACGCCCAGATCGCCAGCACATTCTCAAGTATTTCCTTTTTGTGGAAGATCCCAAGCGTCCTTTCATTCCAATCCCAAAGCCCCACTTTGGATGCAGAAGAGATACAGTCCAAGGATTTTATGTCTGGATGTGCATTACAGCGTCCTAAAACTAAAAGTTTTTAGGGTTCCAAATAAACACTAGCCCTAGACCATGTGGTTGGGAGATGCTAGCAGTATATTACAACCCTAAACCCCAAACCCCTGAGCCCTAAACCCGAAATCCGAAACCCTAAACAACATGCTAGAAAGCCTAGTTATCCATAATAATGGGCTACTTTAATGTAACCCAAAGTAATAGGAAATTCGGGGTTAGTTGCCTGTGATTATGGGTAATTGGGTTTCTGGGAACACTTTAGGGAGCTTGGGCCTGGAAAAAAACCTAAACAACCTCGAAACCCTAAACCCTAAACCCCAAACCTTAAACCCTAAACCCTAAACAACAACTGGAGAAAAGGTCCCATGGGGACTACCTAGGGATATAGGGGCTATAGAATGATTATATAAGGGTTATATAAGGTAATGGGATTACCTAAACCCCCAAAGTAGGTAAAATAATGGCCCAAAACTTTTATATATCTAGCCCAAAAGGCCATTATTCTACAGACTTTGGGGGTCCAGGTAAGGGTCCCTATTAGGGGTCCCTCCTAAAGTCCCTAGATTGTCTGAGGTACTTTGCCGATCAGATGACTGGGAGTGCCACGGCTGATCGAGGGCTTATGGGCTCTGGGTTGAGGGTTGCAGGGTTTGGGGTTCAGGGTTTCAGGGTTTTAGGGTTTTAGAGTTTAGGATTTAGAGTTTAGGATTTAGGGTTTAGGATTTAGTTTAGGATTTAGGGTTTAGGGTTTTAGGGTTTTAGGGTTTTGGGCTCTGCTTGGAGGTTTATGGATTTACGTTTTGGGGCTCAGGGTTTGGGGTTTACTTGGAGGTTTATGGGTTTACGCTTTGGGGTGTAGGGTTGGTCTTACCTGGAGGTTTATTGTGGGGACAAGTAACTACTTATAACTGGGCTTATAACCTTCTGCATAGCGGTTATCCTAATTCTAAGTAGGGCAATAACTAGTTACTAGGTCCCATGAACTTTGAAGTAGGGTAGAACTGGACCTTCCACTTGAGTTTCAGTTGGGGCTTGCTTGGGGTGTTGGGTTAGCAAGCTTTAAGACATGTATAACGCTCCCCGAAAACTGATACAACCTTGGACGAATTCGATAATGCCTGATCCTTCCCCCCTTTTTTCAGGGCCCTCCTCCCACTAATGTATACATTCCGACCCGTAAGAAAAATAGGGGAGGAATTGATAGTGCGACCCGAACAGAAGGGAGGTATATATCCTGTTAAAGTCTTGTTAAAATCGACTTCAAATAGTTCAAGTCGAATACAAAAACACTTAAATCCAATCACAACAAAACCAATTACCATCAAGTTAACAGTAGCTGAAGTCTATCCGAGACTCAGTCTACATTACAAGCATCGCGAGCGCGCGGCCCGGGGCGCGTCACGCCCGAGCGCGCGCCCCTGCCTGCTAAACCCCAAACCCTAAACCCCAAAGCCTAAACCTAAACCCCTACCATGCCTGAGGATCCCCTGTAACTCTGGACCCTGGGTCCTTTTCCGCAAGAACCTGACCTGGACTTGAATTGTGGGTTTAGGGGTTTAGGTATCCGTGGACCTCAGCAAGCCTGCAGCAGAATCAGTTTAGGGTTTCGGTCTAAGGATTACTCTACATACGCTGGGGCCCAGGGAAGCATCAACAGATTTGTGCGCCAAGGTCTAGGATGGTCAACAAGACCATTACTCCGTATACTTTGAGGGTCCAAAGTTCCAAAGAACTCGAACCCAGGATGTGCACAACCCTAAGTCCTAAATCCTGAGACTTCTATACCCTTAAACCTCTTATCCCTAAACCCCCTAAACTAATAACCCTAATCCTCAAACCCCATATGCCGTAAACCTAAACCCTAAAACCCTTACACC
>CAJNIZ010037136.1:32612-60911 GCA_905231905.1 Symbiodinium pilosum
AGTCTAAACTCCCTAAAGGGGGGATATATAGGGGATTATACAAGGGACTACTTTAGGGCTTATTAAAGGGGATACTAGGAGTTTAGACTATAACTCACATGTTGAACTTACCAAGCCATCTATATGTATCTATATCTATATTTATATAGCTACATCTATAGCTAGGCATATACACATATATATATATATTTCTAGATATAGATGTATAGGATTTAGGGGTTTAGGGGTTAGGCTTTCAATTTTTGCATCCTAGGGCTTGGGATACAGGTTTAGACTTCAACCATGGTCTTTGCGGCATAGAGATAACCGCAGCCTACGTGCCCATTATGTTTGATGTTAAGGAACCACATTCTGGGGCATTGAGGAAGTCCAAGCTTTTGCCCAACCCTAACCCCGAAAAATAAATGTGGCCGCAATCCCGACACCCTAACTGGGGGTTTCTCAAATGCAGGGCCCTTGGGGATCCCAGGAGTATATGAGCTATAGTCTAAGCTCCTCAAAAGTGGTTATATGAGGCTTATATAGGGAAGTATTATAGGGGTTACTAAGGGTGATGCTACGAGTTTAGACTGTGGCTCATATGAGGACTGCGAAGGGATTGTTTAAACTCCAGGCATAGGCCACGCACCCCAGGATTTATTACAATTACTTAGGGTCCGCGAGAATTTTTTAGCTTAAAACTCAAAATCTCAGAATTCTGGAAATGTGGGAACCCTGAGTGATGGTAAGTTTATGTCGGCTTGAGGTGTTAGGGTTTATGGTGGTTACGCCCTGTTGAGGGGCAGAGTACACTAATTGAGGCCAGACGCATGTGAGTTGTGTATCTACTTGTAGTGCCAATGCGCAGCTCAGCATTAACTGGTATGCCAAAATCTTCAGCTATGTAGGCACACTACGAAGCACTTGTGTTACTAATGGTGTTGTTATATGAGGCCATGTCATGCTTCTTGGTCATCACTCCAACCGTCCCTTACTACATTCCACCTGAACACCTTGAACTACATTTTGTAGCATTCTAAGATCTCAATGCTCCCCAGTGGCACGGCTCCTCCCTCGACGCCATTTCCCAAACCCGTAGTCTCGTGGCTTCGGGTTCTACCCCTTCCCATAGGTTCCCCATTAAATGGCCGTAGCGAGCAATGATTAATTGTGCACAATTCAGGACAATTTTGTTGGGGTGGTATGGCGGGGGTAGGAGAACGAACCTCTGATAGTCCTACATCTCACATTTTAAACACATGCCCTAGCCACTGTTTGGTGCAACCAATACAGGATCTTTTTGGGGGCCCCAAGAGTAAGGATTGGGCGTCTATATTGCAGTCCCACGATTTTGTAGGAAAGCCCACCACCTTCCTGTCAAGCTGCTTGTGCAGCGTTTCTGCTGTTTAACAGTGTTCTGGGGTATGCTACACTATTTACTGCCCTAAACCGTATTCTTTTTTTTGGAGGTACAGCGAGCGGCTGACAGCAGTGACTGCTGAGCGGCGTGATAGAATCAAGCGCCTCGGTCAGGATATGGAGCTGAGGAATTATCCCTAAAGGCTCGTTTAAGATTTGGTGTTTGGGGTTTTGGATTTCGGGGTTTGGCTAGGTATTGTGTAAGACGCTAAGGCCCACTCACTGCAGTTTTGTTTTCCGAATTAGGGGCCCAGGGTATGGCTTAGGGTTTAGGGTTTAGGGTTTTTAGGGTTTATGGTTTGAAGGCTTTAGCCTTTCAGTTTGGGGCTTCGACGGCGGACGTAGACATGCACGCATATACATAACATATATATAGGCATCTGTAGACATAGGTGTGTGTGTGTGTGTCTCTATGTGTGTATATAGTAGTAATTGCACACACAAACATACGTACATATATTGCCGCAAGATTGCCTACATCCACAGCAGGGATACGTTCCCGTTAGATCTTTAGGAGGAGGCAGAGTTTAAGGACAAAGCAAGGGCAAAGACAGCCGCGTTCTTCAGCAGTTGTTGCAGATCTCAAGGTATTGTAAGCAAACGGGAGGACAGCTAAGATGCTCGCAGACCCCTGGCCTGAAGCTTAACTCCTTTGCTCCTGAAA
The DNA here is from genome assembly GCA_905231905.1 of Symbiodinium pilosum. Lineage (NCBI taxonomy): Eukaryota > Dinophyceae > Suessiales > Symbiodiniaceae > Symbiodinium > Symbiodinium pilosum. Next base: position 34,675 of record CAJNIZ010037136.1, read on the forward strand.
CCTATCGCCCAACCTACGCAGTCCCCGGAGCCCGAAGCCCTCTTTCAAACCTTCCATTTGGAAGCCTTAAGTCGGCAAATGATCACGATGGCACCCAATATTTTTCTGGAGTGAACGACCTTGATTTCTCTCAAGGTACGCAAGAGCCTGACCTTTCAAAATTTGGTCCTCAAGAACCTAAACCCTAAACCCCGGACCCAGGGTCTTCGTCCAAGTCCCTTCGCAAGCTGAATTCTTCTAGGCATTCAAATGCCTAATATGGGATAGCTTTTGGGGATCCTTCTAATGAAGATTATAGCATTTGGGGGTCTATATTGGGTCCCCTATTGAAGGTGTTTAGGGCTTAGGGTTTAGGGTTCAGGGCTGGTAAACAGTTGGAGTAGGGTTTGGGGGTCTATGTTGGGGTTTATATTTGGGCCCCCTATTTCCCAGTATCTTACTTCTGGTTAGCTGGAAGTGACTTATGTATAGGTTAGGTGGACCACCCACCCTGTAATAGTGGTATAACAGGAATATAAGGGCACCCTAACACGGTCAGCACTATCAACCCTAACCATGTAGGCACGACTACAAGGATCGAACGCGTCAGTCCTTGCCAGCCAGAGGTTTAAGGCTTAGGGTTTTGGAGTACTCTGTATTTTGGTACCAAGAACGGCAGCATAGATTTCGGGAAGTATGCGGGTACTGATAAAAAGCACCAAGCTCTAAGCCTTAAATCCCAAGCCTAGACCCCCCAACCCTGAACCTTGAATTCTAATATCAGGTACTTGGACCCTTAGGGGAAGTCAAGACCCGACATTAGCCGGCCTTAGAAGTATAACTAACAGGTTTAGGGTATAGGGTTCAAGATTTATGTGGCATCAGGGTTTATGGGATAATGAACCTTCAACCTGGGTTGCTGTTAAGGAACTTAAATTAAGTTACTATATTGGGGAAACCCTATTATTTACTATATATACACCCAGTATGGTAACTTAATTTAAGTTCCTTAACAGCAACTCAGCAACTGAATACCGAAATCCCAGATTTGAACCTCAGGGCTTTCTTCGCGGTACCCAACCCGAGCTCAGCTCATTTCCAAGTCGCATGTGTTTCCGAAAAAGTGCTAAAGCTCTGAGCCTAAACCCCAGCGCCAACCCTGCACTTCCTTCCTTAGGGGGAGAATTTGAACTTGTTTGAGGTTTGCCTATTTCGTCTTGAACTTTATTGGGCGCGGTTATTCAAGAAGAGAGTATATTCTGAGTTCTGAGCCCTGAAGCTCACCTCCAAACCCTAAGCCCTAAACCCTACACCCCCAAACCATAAGCCCTAAACCCCATACCAAGCCCTACGCCTTGCACCCCTGAAACCATGTCGTCCCTCACTTGCCGCACCGTTCCCAAATTTCGTAGGGAAGACATGAACTGTAGTCTAAACTCCTTAAAGGGGGTTACATAGGGGATGGTATAGGGTTTAGGGTTCAAGGTTTAGGGTTTAGGGTCTGAACTCCTTAAAGGGGGTTACTTTAAGCGGGCAGGGTCTAAGCGGTCTAAACGGAATTATGTAGGGGAGTATATAGGCGAGTACTATAGGGGTTTTCAGGTGGATGCTAGCTGTTCAGACTATAGCTCACATGGAAAAGAAAAGTGAAGCTGCCATATTCTTGAGGAGTATATTGGGACGGTTGCATTGCCACATCCCCAAGTCGCAACGCCCCAAACTGTACAGAACATTGCGATTTGCTTGCCATTCCTCCATTCCCTACCAGCAACTAGTAAGCGAAGGGCCTGGATGGACACAATGAGCTGGCAGCACCTGTGGCTGCAGACGATGGCCTTTTTTGAGGGATTCACAGTTTTGGGCAGTGCGTGGCTTCGGGTTTAGGGTTTAGGTTTAAGGGACTTTAGGTTTCAGGTTTCAAGTTGAAGGGTTTTCGGGTCTACGGGAAAGATCGCGGATTCACCTGATCTTGCCCCAAGAGGTGGTTACAATCTGTCACCGAAATGGCTTCATGTCAAACCTTGCTTGGATCAGGCGTAATCCCTTCCCCTTACTGTTGGATGACGTCTCCCCCTCATATCCAATATTCCCCCGAAGTGATTTGACATTAGGGGTGTGCTATTGAAAGGATTAGATAAGAATGCCCTGAAGGTCTTTGCATAATTTCTAAACTGAATGACTCGATTACATTAATTACCAAATCTCTTCATCCTAAACCCTGAACGACCCTAAACCCTACTCCCTAAACCCTAAATCCCTAAACCCTAAACCCTAAATCCCTCAACCCTAAATCCCTAAACCCTGAACCCTGAGTAGGACTCCTGAGCTTTCAGCCTGAGCTTTCAGCTTATCAACGGTTGAAACCATCGGCCCCTAATATGGGCCCTTAACCTTGGGATCCTTATATACCTACTATATACCCTATATGTACCCCTAGAAGCCCTAAACCCTAAATCCCTAAACCCTAAATCCCTAAACCCTAAATCCTAAACCCTAAATCCTAAACCCTAAACCCTAAACCCTTAAGGGTCCCTAAAAAGGCCTAAGGGCCCATAGTAGGGGCCCATACTTCCAACCTCAGAGCTGAGGAGTGGAGGGACAAACTTCAAGGTGGCTTTAGATGCTGCCATGAACATGATCCGGGACCTGGGTCCATGTCTGGGTTCAGGGTGCCGTTCAGGGCTTACGGGGTTTGGGGTTTAGGGTTTAGGGCTAAGGGGTTTAGGTGGTTTTTGCTGGTTCCGCGAACGCGAGCCTGCGCTCATTACAAGAAGGTACAGACTCGCAGGACATCCTTGGCGAATTCCCGAGTACTGAACCTTCCACTTTTTCCCCCCTCTAGCCGCTAGTGTAGAACACTAGGCCTTGATAAATAGCAGAAAAGATGGAGCAGGCAGGGTGAGAATTTCCAGGGCCTAGGGTTTAGGGCGGTTTAGGGGGTTGAGCTTGGGTTGTAGGGCTTGAGATCTAGGCTTTTAAGCTTTTAGGCTTTGGGGTCTGGGGCTTAAAGGGCTCATGGTTTACAGTTCAGGGCATAGTTTTTTTAGCCGCTTCTGTTTTTTGTGGCTTTTTAGGGGTCTTGTTTTCGGGGATGACATAGGGGTAATACAGTCAAGAATTTCTGAGGACTGTAGGTGCCTGTACATTCTGGGCGTGGTATTTGACATAGCATTGCCTCACTGATCCCAGGAGAATTCTGTTCCTCAGAGTAGCGGTATGGACTCCTATTCCTCATGATTTGTTATTATAGCATATTCCCAAGGAATCAAGGAATTGAAAAAAACAACTAACTAAATAGTTGATTACAGGTCTCAGGAGAGTAGAGTGGAAGGTCAATGGGAGACCCAAGTCGCCGCCCTTCAACTTTGAACCTTGGGCGACAGTTGAAGACAATGCTTCATACGACCTGGCATTAGCCTATAGTGTCCTAGACATACTAGTGTACAGGTATCACGACTGTTTCGTCGTAAGCCTACCTAGGGGGGGTCACCCTCTAACTCCAAACTTCAAGCCCTGAGTCCCACATCAGTGTTCGTGTGGGGCGTCGTGTTTAGGTCTTGAATTTCCGTTTGTTGGTCATCCTCAACAGGATTGATTCGCAACCCCAATCCCCCAAAATTAGGACCTAATGGCCCATTAGTCTATCATACTACCACAATGGCATCCGGGTTTTGGGGGGTACGAGGGGGTACCAAGCCGTAAGCCCCTAAATCCAAAAAGCTTATCCGTTAGCAGAAATCTCTTAAAGCCTAATCCCTAAGCCCCTAAACCTAATCACTAGACCCAGAAGCCGTGATCCCTAGTCCCTAAACCCAAGACCCTACGCCCTAGTCCCTAAAGCCTAATCCCTAAACCCCAAAAACCTTAAAACCTTATCCCTAGACCTCGTCGTGGATGCATGGCAAGGGTCTTCTAGAAATCTGCTGCTTCCCTGCGTACTTCCCCTCAAGGGGTCCAAGTACGCGCAATAACAGGCTATTTTAGGGGCTTGAATTCCTATAGTCCAAAACACCCTTGGTACCGAAAACCCTATGGGCTCCCAAATAATTGATGTATAGGGCTGCGGACGCCATGATCTGAATGGCTTTTCGTACCCGCACCCGTAAGATTTTGGTAATGGGATCCTAAGGGTTCAGGAGTCTGCAGAAGGCCTGCTGCTTGTTGAGCTGTAAACTAGGGTTTAGGGTTTAGGGAAACCCTAACTTTGAACCCTAAACCTTATAGCCACAGCGGAAGGAAAGCGTGCGCGCCGGGACCACGTCGATGTGCCAGAAGGCCTTCTTTGTGGGATCTGGGGCCCACATAGGGTTTAGGGCTTAGGGTTCAAAGGAGTTTACCGAAATGGCCAAAATCATTCAGTGCAACCCCCATACTGCTATGGTGCCTATGTGCCCTAAACCCTAGACCCTAAACCCCAAACCGCATATAATCCCTATTGTATAATCCCTATAATCCCTTTAAAGTACCCCAAATCGGACCCAATGCCAGCCGAAGGCCATCATCTTCTTGACCGATGGCCAGGCCTCGTTCACGGACGAGGACTTCCGGAGCATCCAGCAGCAACTGAGCTATAGTCTAAACTCCTTAAAGGGGGGTTATATAGGGCTTAGGGTTTAGGATTTAGGGATTTAGAGTTTAGGATGTAGGGTTTAGGGTCTAAACTCCTTAAAGGGGGTTAGATAAGGGAGTTATATGGGAGATTACTATGGGGGGTTTTAGGGGGGATACTAGGCGTTTAGAATATGGCTCCACTGGCCGTGTCATAGTCATTGCCTTACTCTCTTTCTGGTAGGAGCGGGGAAGGGAATATTGGTCCAATGCTAGAGGTTTACATGTGTGCAGACATAGATAAGAAATATGCATGACTTATAGGGCGGTATCTAACAATCATATACTTCTCCCGAATCTTTCCTACAGTTCCTACCGCCAGAGTCGCAAATACATAATTATTGGGTACTTGGATCCTCAGTGTGTGAGTTACAGAAGCATGGAATTTCTGAACAGGTAGTGCCTTGTGGTCTCCATATATCACAAAGGTCCCTTAGGGCCCTCCACTTGTGAGAATTCACCGTGTGCCCATTGCCACAGCATTTGGGCCACTGCCACTGCAGCTTGTTGAGGAGATCCTATCCCTAAACCCTTAAGCCCTAAACCCTAAACCCTTAAACCCTAAACCTTAAACCCTTACCTTGGGGGCAAAACACCTATGGTGTTTTGGGGCCTGTGCCTTGAGAATGAGTAGACGTTCCTCACAGAAAATCCCCAAGTGACGTTTAGGGTTTAGGGTTTAGAGTTTAGTTTGGGGTGTGCTTGAAGAACTTTTGGAGACTTTATCCTGGACCCCCCTTATTCGAAAGCTACATTTAACAAGCTCCGTCTCATGTATGCAAATCTGGAAGATCCGACTGGGCCAATATATAAATTAGAGGTACCTTTTTGAGGTTCCTGTAATAAGGATTGTAGTATTTTGCGTCTGTATTGGGGTCCTCCTATTTTGGGAAATTACCATTTGAGACTGCATCAACCTGGCATCCTAGAATGGAACATGGAGCATGACCTTAGAATGTTTCATGTCCCAGTCTGGAACCAGTAGATATGACCGCGCTGTGAAATGTTTACGTGCATTGAAGTTCATGACATATGTCGTAGCTAGTTATCCTTCGGGTTATGACATGTTATAACCTTTTATAGTTTGGGGCGATTCATATAAGCTACTGCATAGTCTAAACTTGCAGTATCCCCCTTATTAATAACCCCTATAATGCTCTCCTAAATAACTTCCTATATAACTCCCTTAAAGGGGTTTAGACTATAGCTCATGTAAGGCCAGGGGGGGGAGTTGTAGGTAGTGGACCCCCCACCCTGTGGTAGCCGTGCCACTATTACAGGGTCCTCCTAACTCGTAGTTATCGAAATGGTGAGTCCTTATCGATGGCCCCAAAACGAGGATCTAGCAAATGCACTGAAGACTTTGCTTCAGGCTGCTTAAGATGACTGCCAAAATGGGTGTTTGCGCGTGCCCAGCGCTTCTCGGGGATCTGTGCCATAGCGTATCATGTATCAGTAAGCCGCAAAACAACGAACATTAACTCAAAGTAATTAAACTCGAAGGCTCTCAAAACCGAAAAAGCCCACAGCCGCTAAATCCTACCGAAAGCACTTGGATGAACTTTGGCCTGTGTACTAAGTTTACCTACCATACTGAATCACCCCTATAATGAATCATACGCCACACAACCCACACTACCAGGATGGGCTATTAGACCTTATAATTCCCTATTAGGACCGTAATAAGGGTAGATTAAGGGGATTACTTAGGTGGACCCCCCACCCAGTAATAGTGACTACAAGGGATAGTAGAGATTAGGGTCCCCTTATATTCTGATATACCGCTATTACAGGGTGGGGGATCCTCCTAAGGGATTACCTAAGAGCCCATCCTGGTCTTAAGTAGAGTTAGAGGAGTCAAGGGCTATTAGACTTTACTCCCCATCAGGACCTTAATAAGGGTAGATTAAGGGGATTACCTAAGAGCCCATCCTGGTATGAAGTAGACCCTAAACCCTAAACCCTAAACCCTAAGCAAGTCAAGGGAGCCTCCAAGCAAGGCAAGCGCTAACCTACGACGCCATTCTCTTCACGTGGCTCCGGCAGCATTTCGCTGCCTTACCCAGAGGGTCCATGTACCCAATAATTGGGTACTTGGGTTTGGGATAATAGTAATTATAGTATAGGTTTTGGGTAAGTATATGATTATTGGGTACTTGGACCCTAAGGGTTAGTGTTTGGGATTTAGAGTTCGTGTGTAGGGTTTAGGAAGCCCTCTACCTGATTACTGCCTTTGGGGTTTGGGGTTCAGGGTGTAAGGTTAGGGCTTAGGGTTGTTGAAACCTTCCACATAGTTACTATAGGGGCCACCAGGTTGATTTCTTTTATGATGGTTATATTCCTGCTAACAACCAAAATGTTCAGTCTCTCGCGGGGTTCTGAGGCCAGTGTAGGAACATCACAATGCAAAAACTGGGAACTCTATTCACTTATGTTCGGAAAAAGTAGCGGCTTCCCCTGGCGGATGAATGTCGAGGCGTGGGCATATGAGGGTGACTGTCGCCTACGTATGGGTCATCTTACCACCGGTGGGTTTAGGGTTTGGGGCAGTTCTCTATCCCGCACATATCGGCTGCGGAAGCCGCTTTTGTTACGTTGGTGATTGTAGCGCGTCGTTTCGGGTACTATAGAAATTCGAACAAGTAGCAAGATTGCCCTCATGACCCTTACAGCTCTAGAGCATTTTGCCACCCAAGCCCGAAACAAACAAGAGTAGGTCCAACCATTATAATGATAGCACAATGTACCCCAAGGCCCTGTTCCCAACTCATTAAGTGGTTTTCCACACAATGCTACAAGCCCTAAATTCTAATCCAAAGGGTCCAGTACGCAATACTCATCTACTGTGATGACAATGGTAATCGTTACTTCAGTTTTGGGAATTAAAGGTGATCACGTAGTTTGGACCCTCAGCGTAAATGCCTGCCAGGCTCCAATTTCAAAACCTTATACCCTAAACCTGAAAAAACGAAACCTCAAACCCTAAACCTAAAACATCATAAAACCCTAAGCCTTAAACCCTCAGCCTTAAAGTCTAGACCCTAAACCTTAAACCCTGAGCCTTAAAACCCTAGACCCTAAACCTCAAACCCAGTGTTTGCCAAGCCTGCTTTGAGCGATGCGCGTGTCTAAACCTCAGACCCTAAACCTTCAACCCTAAATCCTAAACCCTGCTGAGTCCCATGCGCGTGCCCAAACCGTAAGCCCTGAGGTATGCTCTGGGTTCGGGAGCCGACACGACCAAGGCGAAGCGCGACTTGGATTGTTCAGGCTTCGTGCCTTGCAGGCTTGGGGTTTAGGACTTAGGGTTCAGGACTTAAGGTTTAGGATTTAGGGTTCAGAACTTAAGGTTTAGGATTTAGGGTTTAGGACTTTGGGTTCAGGATTTAGGGTTTAGGAATTAGGGTTTAGGATTTAGGGTTGGGCTTAGGATTTATGACTTCTCGGTTTTGGATTTAGGCTTAGGTTTTTTGGTTTTGGTTTTAGGGATCCCAGCATACCTTCAGTTTTAGGACCTCTTCATAAAAACCTTCTTTGTAAAATCCTAAGACCTTCAGCCTTCAGTTCAGGACTAAGGGCCCCTGCCATTGAAAATCTTGATCTCACATGAAGAAACTGAAGGACTGACTGCTTCCAAGGCAATTACGCCCGAAATCCAAGATTCCATTATTTCCTTGCTCAAGCCATATGTCTCCCTTTCAGCACCCTAGGCGGGAGCATATATTAGTTGGAAACACTCGCCCAAAGTCCAAGATTCCATTATTGCCTTGCAGAAGCCATATATCTCCCTTTCAGCACCCTAGGCGGAAGCATATATTAGTTGGAAACACTCCCCTACCGGAATTCGAGTCGAGGTCTCGCGTGCGAAAACCGCGGGATTTTCTACAACGTCCCTGACGGGGCTGATCTAAGCCGCATCATGTTACCTGGCGTGAAGGAGACTCAAGGTTCAGGGTTTAGCGTTTTGGGTTGTGTAGGTTTGAAATATGTTGGTTTTTGTTATCTATAATCCCTATGTAGTTCATGCCAATAACGTCATAAATCGATCATTCTCATGGGGCCCCCAAACCTACCCTACTTCTGAAGGTTTAGGGTCAAAGGTTCAGGTTAAGGATTCAGGGCCAAGGGTTTAGCCTGTAACCCTAAACCCTAAACCCTAAACCAGAAGCAGGCTCACCTCTCTAAACCCTAAACCCTAACTCACATTGAGCCCAAGATTGCTGCACTTTCCGCCTGTAGCTGTACATGAAATGCTTGGAGGCTTGTCTACAGGCTTTGCATGCTTTAAAGGCCAGCCGAGAGTGATTATGAAAGTTTTGCCAAGCTTTGAGGGCATAGCACGCTAGCCCACGCTTTTTGCTGCGTCTGGCTCGATCAGGTCGAGCATGTATGTAGGGTGTCATGGTATCCAAAAAAGCAGGGCTCATGCAGGATTGAAGCGTTGTTTCGGCAGTGCAAGTTAAGCGCAGTAACCAGAAAAAGGCTAGTGAACTCAATGGCATAGAGGTGGGTAGATTCCGAGGTACTCCGATAAGGACTTCCGTCATACCCCTGCACTGCACCCTATGCAAGTGATGTAGAAGGCCCATGGAAGACTACTCACCTGCAAGCTACCCACCCAAGGGGCTTCTGCTCAAGGGATATTCTATACCCTCTTGGATCTATGGGGTCACCTAACCTCGCTTAGAATGCCCTAAGCCCTGGACCCTCAACACCCAGACAGAATCCCTGAATGGCGAGTGCAGGGTTCTGTGTAATTTAAGGTCTAAATAGCCCTCTCAGCTACTGCCACTGCCACCATGCAACTACGCCCCACGTATGGCTCAGGCAATGTCTCAATAAAGGATAGCGGCCTTATGTAGTCATGGTCTGCTCCCTTCAACCGTGACCTGCCTGACAGTAGCCTCCTGAAACTGTCGCTGCTCTGCTGGTACCTGATTAAACCCAAAACCCTAAATCCTGAAGCCTAACTCCTAGACTCTGCACCCTAAACCCTGAAACTAAACCCTAATTCCCAAGCCCTAAACCCTAAACCTTAGTCCTGCCCATGCAAGCCTACACCTGGTGGCGAAGGTCCAGCTACTATGAGTACTTCGCCACCGGTCAGGAAACTGGATCATCATTGAGTAAATTTGGGCTATGGTCTAAACTCCTGAAAGGGGGTTATATAGGGGATTACAGAGGGGACTACTTTTGGGGGTCATGAAGGGGGATAGTAGGAGTTGAGAATATGGCTCATATGGGGGTGTTAGGGTTTTGGGGGTAGGGTTCAGAGTTTGGGGTTTAGGGTTGAGTGAGGTTTAGAGACCCCCTGAGTACCCCTAATTGGGGGCATATGAGCTGTAGTCTAGACTCCTAGTATCCTCCTTAACATCCTCTATAGCACTCCCCTATGGTAATCCCCTATATAACCCCTTTAAGGAGTTTAGATTATGGTACCTATGGCACCTAATAGCTGGTACTTAGGCCTGTTGAAGTTGGAGGACCTAAGTAACTTGACGGCTTAAATGGTTAAGGCTTAGGGTTCCAATCTCATGGTTCTGGGTTCCTTGTTTACTTTTGTAAGGGTTACCGCGAGTAGGCTTCAACAAGTGCTGGCAGTGATCAGGCTTCAGACTAAACAGTATGGCACGCTCTTAGCTTCCATTTCATCATCTATGTCCTCTGAACTCCCAACTATGGGGAATTGTTCAGGCTTCTAGAGGGGGCTTTCGCGTTTCTGTGGGGTTGGATGCTAAAACCGAACTGCAGCTTCGCGTGCAATATTGTGACAGTGAGCCGTCCTCCAGATGTCTTAGGAGCATGGCGTATAGAATTCTTGAAGTTGAATTGCTGTTGAGCGCATTTCTAGGTGTTGCGATGGATTTTTCGCGGGATGCCCGAATAAGTTCCAGCCACCTTCAAGTGCACACTTGTTGGTCTTCATCCTCAATTCGGTCGCTCTTTGGGTTTTCTTGGTGAGGAAAATCAGCGCCTCCAGTCTGAGCTCAAGCCCGAAGCCTGTAACCCCAAAGCCCTGAACGCCCCCGACCCTTCTCCATCTAGACCCTAAACCCTAAGCCCTAAACCCTAAACCCTAAACTTCATGGAGGAGATTTGCCACCCATCCTTCAGCAGCTACACAGATATAGCTGCTGAGCCGCCAGAGTTGTTTTGGTCGAAGGTTTAAAGCATGGGCCCCTAATATGGGCACTTAGGCTTTTTAGGGAGATTCTAGGGACCCTTTAAGGGTACATGTAGGGTATATGATAGGTATATAAGGATCCCAGGGTAAACGGCCCATACCAGGGGCCCATGGTTTTAACGTTAGATTTGGGGTTGAGGGTTCTAGAGCTTGCAGTTTTAGGAGTTTATAACTTGAGCCCCAACAACTACCTTGAGCTAAGTAGTACTTACCCAAAAAATTGGCAGGCACAGCCCATACAGCTCCTTTTGCAAAAAGCCCTAAACCCAGAATTGGGGTTACACGTCAAGCCCAAACCTGAAAGTTACATGTAGGAGTATGTGTTTAGTCACCAAGGTATTGATTCCTTTGTAAACGTCAAATGTCAGGGTTCAGGGTTTATGTTTCAGGGTTTAGGAGTTGCCCAGGCCCGGCCATTTCAAGCTCCCCAAAAATTACGGTGGATACTTAGAATCCTGCGTGTCCCTATATGCCTATATGCCCCAAGCCATGGGAACTGTGGTGCTATAACGAACTATGGTCATGCAGGTTTTTTATTATCGCAGTAACGGAATTCCCAAAGGGGGCCTTCAAAAACACTATTGACTTTGCTTGTCAAAGCAATGTTTGGCATGTTCATGTTCACCACACGTGTCCGCAAACTCTCTGTGATCGGAGCTGCTCTGTACTCCCAAACTCCGTAGAACGAACAGTAGGCTCCAACGCCTACACCCTTGTATTCTGAAGACTGACTTCGGCTTAAAAATCACAGAGATTACAGATTATGATTCTCTATCTATGCTCCAGAGACCCGAAATCCCTAGAGCCTAATACTGCCCCCCGACATGAACCCTAAGTGGGGTCATCTACACTACAGTAGTTTAAAAGGTATGTTATTCTGAAAACGCACCTCCTACAACATGCCTTTAATCCTTCCGCAGCCCTATTCTCCCCAAGTGAGCCTTATGTAAACCTCATTATGAGGGCGTCCACTTGGTAATTCCCCACCTGGAAATCTCCTTAGAGATCCTAAGCGCAAGGGTCCCTCAGGGCCCCCCATGTAGCAAAGGCGCCCCGACGTGGCCCTTTGATGAACCAAACCCTGAATCGTAGGTCCTCACCTATTGTCCCTTGCAATTACTAGGGCAACAACGCGCGCTACATGTGCGTGTGGTAGCCTATCCCGATCTTACCCTGCATAAAAAGAGCAGTGAACCCCATGAAGACCGCTTTCACAGGGTGCTGGGCCGGTAGTTTCTGTAAAGCTGACAATAGGGTTCCATGCTGGCTTGGGGGTATTGTCAGCTGAGGTCACCAGTACGTGGCTTGCCAATATCTTAGGGTTCCGGCTGCAGGGTTCAGCTTTTTGGTGGAATGTTATAGCGACCTCTCCGGACTGATCCCAAGTGGTGTGTAGTGTAGAAAGGAGTCCCTTATAAAAGGCTGTAAATCCTGTAGGGGGGTTGGTATTGGGCTCTGATGAATGTTGTGGGCGGCTCTTGAAAAGGTTGCTGCAGGAAAACCTCCCCCCCCCCCCGATAGCCGGGAAATTGCAGGCAGTGGTTCACAGCCCTTCAGGTGCCCAACCAAGACGGCGAGATTTCCTTTATGCAAGGTAGCAGAGGCTTCCCTGCCTTTTCCTTTAAATAAAACGCTGAGAGCTAGCTAGGCAGGAATTCATTTCGGTTCCTTGTGTCGCGCAACGAACGATTATATGGTTGACGGGGCTATTTCAGGTGTCCCCCCCGTCCAATTTCGTACCCCTTCTTGGGGCTTGTTCGACTAGGAGTTTTTCTGGGAAAGGGAACAAGGCCACGTGAAAAAACAGAGGCCCTTGCGCGCACGCCAATAGTCCAGTCGTTTTTTCGTGGAAAAGGACCCCCAGTTACTAGACCTTTTAGATCAACAAGCTTGCAAGAAAACCACTCACTAGAAATCTGATAGAAGCCTACGACGCGTAATATAACCTGTATACCAGGTATGGTCCTATGTCCTAGTATCCCCCACAGTAACCCTCATAATACTCCCCTATGTAATCCTCTATAACAATCCCATGTAACTAGTTTAGACTCTAGCTCATATGACTTGGATATGCACAGGCATATGCCTTTGAGGAAGTGTACGAGGGTGGGCTTGGAGGGTCTGCAAGTCCAAGGTACAGGGATTATGCCTTAGAGTTAAGGTTTTAGTGTTGAGGGCTTCGGTTTCAGGATTTGAGCATTATATGTGTGAAGTTGAACTATGCCAAACCTAAACTCTAAATCCCTCAACGCTTACCAGTGCCGGCACCCCAACAAGGAACCATTATAGGCGCGAAGTTGCTCATGGTTTAGGCTTAGGATGCGAAGTCATCCCCTCACTAATACAGTACTGCCCTCAGTTCTGGGTCCTCTTATGTGTCGCCACCTCAAAGCTTCCCTTAAACCAGACCTCCTGAAACTCCAAACCCTAATCCCTTATAGCGGTTTACTTACTGGTTCTTAGCAGGGAATAAGAGAATATAACCACTATATGATCCCTATACGATATTCATTATTTCCATTTACTTCCCACTAAGAACCGTAAGTTTAGGGTTTTGGGTCTACGCTTCGGGAGGGGATCGCCGTCAGTCCATCAAGCCCGTGCTGAAAACGGTGCAGGTGAATCCATGAACCCTAAGCCCTAAACTATGCATGGGAGTTGCTGGAATGGCAGTAACCACTATGGGCTAGTAGACCTTAAAATGCCCCATTAGGAACCTAACAAGGGTAGATTCAGGGACCTTTAAGGTAAAATGGCCCATGCCGGTATTCAAGGGAGCCCTAAACTTTAAACCCCTACACCTTAAGCCCGAAAGTATGGGAGTTCCACGTGGCAGTAAGGAAGCTGTGTTCCCATTAGGACCCTAATAAGAGTAGGTTCAGGTTTGAACCCTAAACCCTAGGCCTAGACCCTAAACCCGCCCATGCAGTAAGGAAGCTGTGGCCTGTTTGCCTACCGGCCTATGACCGAACTGGTGCGGATCCGTCATTACTTGGAGTTTCCTGCAACTTGGGCTGGTTTACGGTTTAGCATTTGGCTTTACATGGTGTTCAGGGTTGATGTGGTAGTTCCATGACACAGACGCGCATGGATTACAATAACCAGTATCAAAGGACCACTAATTTTTCGGAAAAAAAACATGTAGGGTTTCAGCAAGAGGTCGAGTTTAGGGTTTAGGGTTTGGGGTGATGTAGGGTTTTGGGTCTCTGTGGGGTTTGGGGCATGAGGGCTTTGGGATTGGAGTTCAGAAAAGGTTAAGGGTTTATACCTGATTTGGGGCTGTAGAGCTTAGGGTTCAGTTTTGTTTAAATGGGATTAGCTCTAATCTGCCCACCTCATTTGGGCACTGCTGCCAGACAAAGCAGATTTAGCTATCATCCGCCACCAAGGAGAACCCATGGCTGTGTATAAACCCTACACCCTAAACCCTAGACTCCCTAGACCCTAAACCCCAAACCCTGGTCCCCCAAACCCTACTTATGGCTACTTGCCATCCTGACAGGGGCGAGGCGCCCGGCATGATGACACGAGCTAGAATCTAAACTCCTTGAAGGGTGGTGTCTTATAGGGGCTTATATTGGGTTTAGGATCTAGGGTTTCGGGTCTAGACTCCTTAAAGGGGGTCATATTGGGGGTTATGTAGGGGAGTACTATAAGGCTCATCCAGAGAGATACTAGGAGTTTAGACTATAGCTTACATGACGTGCTCCAAGGTTCTGGGTTTCGGTGAGGCTGTTGCGGCGGGAAGTGGAAGGTTGACAACCAAGGCCACGCAAGAGTTAGCAGTGTCGCTGAGGCTTGAGAAGTTTGTGTCCGACTGCTGCCTCACCAGGCTTGTTTGATCTATAATCTAAACTCCTTAAAGGGGCTTATATGGGGGATCATATGGGGGAGCATCATAGGGGTTGTTTAAGGGGATACTGGGAGTTTAGACTGTAGCTCATTTAGAAGTTGCCACCTCCTGTCCACTGCAGCTCCTTGGCACGCTGTCGCTCGCCCTCGCTCTCCTTGCGGCAGTTGTTGAACAGTTGGCCCTTGGCCGTGCTTGCCTCTGCAGCCCGAGGATACTCAGCGTCTACCGATTGGTCTGGAAAGCTGTGCAGCAGAAGCATCGAGCGCATGCCACGGCGGTTTGTCTAATTATACAGCACGGAGGCAGTCATGACAGCTTAATGAGACGTCCAAAGGGCCCCTGAAGTGGGAGGCCCTGAGAGGTAAAGGCCCGACCGCCTCAAGTGCTGGAGGTTGAGCCCCAGCTCAGAGTTCGCGAGTGGGGTTCAGGGGAAAGGGATGGGGATTCAGGGTTTGAACCCGACACCCAGGGTAAGGAAGCCCACTTAAGGCTTCACGTCAATCACCCCTGGCTCATGGAGGGTTTAGGGTTTAGGGTCATATTCAGCACCCAGGCACCCGGCAAAAGTAGAGATTCCCTACAAGAGGCTTTATATCTTCTGGGGGCTACACGGGGCCGGTGTCATGTTCCATGCTGCCTTGGGAGTTTCTCCGAATTTTCGTTCCCCGTAAGTAGACAGAATATGGGGTATATGGGGATCTTACTAGAACATACCCAAAGCCATATTCTATTTGCTTAAAGGGGACCATATCTCTACTTGGCTTGGACCTATACATGAAGGAACATGACTGAACTAAGCTAAGCTCAGGTTCCTAGCAGGATTCCGCGACCTCAGCCGTATCCCGAAGCTGTTGGTCATAAACCCAATGTAAGCCCTAAGCCGTAAGAGCATAGAAGCCTCAAGGTCTACTTGCTAGTTTTCCAGAATGAGGGGACCCCAAAATAGGCCTCAAAATGCTACAGTCCTCATTGTGGGGACCCCCAAAATGGTACCCCTAATTTGGGGAAACCCCTACATATATATATATATATACACACACACGTAATTTTGGCTGCAGTCCTGATTTCAGGGTTTGGAATACTCTAAGCCGCTATCCTCTAAACCCCCAAACCTCAGGCTTACTGGGTCTTGGTAAGGAATAAGGGAATATAATCCTTATATCTAATCTCCATACAGTACATTTCCTCAGCCCCTAAACCCTAAGCCTTCCTGGGTAAATCCCTTAGGCTTGGACTTCAACATGATCGTCGACCCAGCTACGATGCAGTCCAAACCCTACTGGGACAACTTCAGTTTCCTGGCCCTTTTTTCTGGTTGGGTTTAGGGTTTAGGGTTTAGGGTTTCGGGGTGGTTGGGATTCTAGGACTCTAGGATTTGTTGAATGTAGGGTTTGAGGAGTTTAGACAGGAGGGATTGGTCGCCTTTCCTGCGGGTTTTCGCGGTTCAGACTCAGGGTTTCCGGGGCTTTATGTGAAAAGTGCACAGAGTTGTAGGGCTTGAGCCCTGAAAACCCTACGCCCCTCCCCAGACCCTGTAAACCCTAAATCCTATATAAGCCCTAGATCCAAAACCCTGAATCCTAAACCCTAAATCCTAAGCCCTAACTTAGACTTTGGGCTTAGGCTTCGAAGCTCAGGGCTGAGGGTATGCTCAGGTTTGAGGGGTCCAGGGTTCAACTGGGTTGCTGCGAAGGAACTTAAATCAAGTGTTTAGGGTTTAGGGGTTAAAGGGCTACCGTAATGGGTATGTATATATATATACAGGAATTTATATAATGTCCCCGTTATAGCAACCTAAAGTAAGTTCCTCAACATATATACCCGTAGGATGGTAACCTAGACCTTATACCCTATGAACCCCTCGTATAGTATCTTGAAGTAAGCTCCTTAGCTGAACCTAAACCTTAAACTCGAAATCCGCAGCCCTAAACCCCTAAACCCTAGAACGTATTAAATATCTGAACAGCAACCCAGTTCGAGGTTAAGGACCTAAACCAGTTTAGGGTTTCGGGCTCGGGATTCAGTGTGCTGAGGGGGCATCTTGAGCCCCTTCGGAGGCCGTAGCCCGCGGTGTCCAATTAGGTTTTAGGATTTAGGGTTGAGGGTGGTATTCTCGGCAAGAATACTTTGTCATAGGTGTTCAGCAGGTATAGTGTACAATGACGGGGTGCGCGGACCATTACTTGTAATTGTGTGACTCTGCCTCTAACCCCAACGACCCTTTTCTAAGCCCCATACCTGGCAACTAAATTGATTCACGAAGTCAAGAGAGCCTCCAAGCATCTGCAGTTGTCGCACATCAAGCGACTTCTTGCACAGCAGCGAAATCCTTCTGTGCGTGCTTCAAGAGAGTTTCTATATGCGATCTCATTCTTACACCGACGTAAAATACACTAATGTGGCGCAGCAACTATGCACATGCACAAAGGTTTGACTGGGTTGTGGGTAAGGAACGTGGATTCGCTCCTGGGTTCTCCTACTACCCCCCCCCTCGCCATACTGAAACCCCTAGGGCCCCAGGTTCTCCCATAATTAAAGTTATTTAGGGATAATTGAAGGTAAACAAGGCTAATTAAGGGGTAGCCTAGGTAGCAAAGAGGGGGTAGTAGGTGAACCCATGATTAACTTGCCGGTGTCGCGAAACCATATTACATGCTAGACTTCCATACGATGGCAACTTACTTTATATATCAGTGTAAGTTCCTTAGCAGCAACCCAGTTTGACAGCCCGGAGCCTAAGCCCTAAGCTCTTAACATCCCTCAACCCTATAGTCCCCTTAAGTAGATAGAATATGGCTTTGGGTATAATTCTAACCAGATCCTCATATACCCCATATTGTATCTACTTAAGGGGGACTATAGACCCTAAACCGAGTTTTTGCAAGCCTCGCATCGCCAAGGCTGCAAAATCTCGGACATGACGCTCTTTGGCCGGCATTGCCCAGGTTCTTTGGGTTAATCCTGAAGTCATCCAAGCCCTAAATGACTTAGGGTTAGGGTTGTGTGTGCCCAAATTCTGATACCCTACGTACCACTTGATTGAAGGATCTAACTTTGTAGACGGAAGATACCAGACATAAAGCTGGGTACCCCCAAAAAGGGGTGGTAGGTACGACATGGTAGCCCTAGACTCTAAATGCCTTTTACCTGAACAGGCCTGTGGAAAAGGACGCGTCAAAAAAAAAGACCAAAGGCAAAATCCGACTAAACCTGAATCCTAACTCTTACATTCTTGAACCCTAAGCCCTGACGAATCCTCCCTTCAAGTAAAACCCCAGACCTAAACCCTAAACTGACTTGTTGATGGGTATTGCTAGGTAATTATTGCGCGGCCCTCAGCCTTCGCAGCAGGGGATTGCAACTAGTTAGGGGAAACCGTACCTTAGAGGGTGCTATAGGCATGCATGTGTGCATGTATATAGCAGATAAGAAGCGCAGGTATAAAGAGTGTGGAGCACCCCAAGTTATAGCCAAGATGAGAGAGTCAGTTCAAAAAGCCAGAGAAATGGAACTGGAATCTGCTTTCTTAATTATAAATAAGTTTAGAGCGTTTCTGCACCATAAAGCCCAACAAGCTCTCCCTAGGCAGTTTACATGGGACAGAAGATGCCTTTTAAAGTCTACCGTCCTATGAAACAGGGTTTCATGTTAGTAAGGGGGTGGGTAAAGTCTCCGTATGCATCCTGAGAAGCAACTGCAACCCCACTTACAGAGGAGCCGCAGAGTGAATTCATGTATATAGGGGCCTAAATAGGTACCAATATTATGGTTCCATATTCCTTGTATAAATATAGTATATGGTGAATCAAATGGACCTCAAAATGATATTGGTAATTATCTAGGTCCTTGAATTGGCATGAGACTATAAACCCTACAGCACCATGTCCCAAGGCAAGAGAGATGGGACCCTAAGATGGGTCTGTGGGGTCCTTGTATACCTCAGGGTTTACGGTTTAGGGCCCAGCATGCACTTGTGAAGTTTCCCACAATCCCCCCTAAAGGCTCTTAGGTCTCATATTGGGGAGATTCTTCACCCCTAGAAAATTGCAAAGATGTTGAGTACTTTGGGCGGCAGGTATCTAGGCAGGTTTAGGGTTTAGGGTTTAGGATTTAGGGTTGCAGCCGGAGAATCTACAGGCCGTCATCCTGAACGTCCTACTGTTTTCTCTTTGTTTGTCAGAGCCCTGGCAATCTCGGGATTGTGCTTTAGATTTGTCCTTGTTGACTTGGGACTACAGTTTTTTTCCCTGCCCCAAATTGAACAAATGACTCCTGAACAAGCCTTGCAAAGATTATATAAATCCCTATCGAAAGGGTCTTACTGAGGTTCCATGTTAGTTTCGGGACGTCTAGAGAGACGGAATAGACGAACTCTGAGTAGGCTAGAGTAACCCGCCCACGCGAGAACTTCTGCACCGCTTTGGTATACCAGACAACCATACATTCCACAGTTTTGAACTATGATTCCCTTCGGGGTGCCCTACTCTGAAACTGAAGGTCTCTGGGTTTAAGGTAAACCTTAAAACCTAAATCCTTGACTCTAAGCCCCTAAGGCCTAAATCCTAAACTCCTGAAACCCCAAGCCAGCAAGCAAGGAAAATGTGCCAACAGCTGGATACGAGCCCGTCCCTGGGCATACGTCCGAAGAGAGAACCATGGTGTCCCCAGCCATTTCCCGCAGGGTTTAGGGTTTAAAGGGTCGCGGGGTTTATGGGGTTTAGGATAGAGGGTTTTGGGCTTATGCAAAAAATATGTCTTTTAGACAAATGCTGTTCTATTCTTATGTTGATGATGGCTAGTACTTTTACTGGTGCTGTTTTGAGTATATACTGTTACAAGCGCTTTGCATGGTTTTGTTATTAAAGCCACCGGTACAAGCACCACTACTACTGCGTGATCCTTGTTACTGGTGAGATCAAAGGCCCGCGAGTTTAGGACCGGATTTCGGGTGTGCATGTTTGGGCTTGGGGCGTAGGGAGAGAGGATTTTTCGATGTTGCAGGCGACGCAGTCTCGGTACCCAGATCTATATGGGTCCGAACCATTCCAGACCATGAGTTGCTCATCACTATTCTCTATATGGGGTTTCCGAGCATTCGAAGTACTTTTTGGGGGGTTGCTGTAATAAGGATAGTAGTACGTTGGTGTCTATACTGCGTTGCCCCTATGTATGGAAGCTACCATATCATCTATGCCGGCAACCTACTATTTGGGTAACTGCCTCCTCAGGGCCCGTGGTGCTGATACTTATTCTACCTGGTACTTACCTAGACCCTCCAATCTACTATCTTTTTAAGGGGGGTCCAAATAAGAGTCCTTGCCTCAAACCATGCCAAATCCGAAAGGGAATTAGATTGGAGTGTCCAGGTAGGTTATGTGGCATGGGAGAGTGAATGTTTAAAGTAGTCGCTCTATGATCCCTGGCCCATCGCCCCATTCCCTGCTAAGCACCAACGGGTCTGGTTTAGTAAGGTGTCGTCTTGAACGTTTGCGTGCTGCTGTGGGACCAGATTCCGTTTGCGCAGGTGCCTGGGTGCTTGGGTTTTGGATTCGAGTTGGAGCGGGGTTTTGCGGGGAGAAAAGATGTAGGATGTAGGGTTTCGGAAGCCCTGGGTGACATGACATGTGACGTATGTTTCGAGATACTGTATACGATTGTCGGACTAAATCTTTGGAAGAGGCAACATGCCTAGGCTGGTCATGAGGTTAGACATGTGTACCCCGCACGCCCTAAAACCCTAAACCAGGTGACACTCTTGATTTGAAGGAGACTGTGGGGATGTCTTTGGGGAGTTGGAGAAAGGTTATGTAGACTTTAGGCATCGCAGAGCGCATAGAGGTTTGTTGAAATTAAGGGCCCCTGTTCGGGAGTCCTGTATAAGCGAGATTACAGTATATTGGCATCGACTTCTTTGGACCCCCGAAGCCCTAAGCTCTATAAGCCCTAAACCCTAAACCCTTTAGGGAAACCTATATGGAGGTTTGCCAAAATTGGGGGTACCCCTTTGGGGTCCCTATGATGATTAAGGATTATAGTATTTTGGGGTCTGTATTGGGGTCCCCTTAGCTTGGGAAACCTTTATAGGAGCAAAAGACCACGGCATGGTCAGCTGGGAGCCGCGGTGGGGGTAGATCCCCTCAAAATGCGCTTCTATAACGCTCATACATCCATACGAGGTATAGTCTAAAAACCCTTTAAAGGGGTGATATAGGAGTTCGTATAGTGGTCTGTGATAGGGCTTATTAAGGGTGATACTGGGAGTTTGTATGTATGTATGTATGTATGTATGTTCGCTCCGCTTATGGCACTCCCCCACTCCCTCTTAAGCACCACCGCGCTTCATGTACCTCAGCGTGGTTGTGCAGCTGCAGTTTTCGGGTATACCTTGAGCCGCAAACCCCAAATCCTCCGCCCTGACCCTAAACCCTGGATGTCCTCATCCTTTTTTTAAGGTAAAGGTTGCCCTGTCTCGAACATGTCCAAGGCCTCCATGGATCCAGATTGGCCTCTGAAAGACTGTAAGGTTTAGGGCTCAGGGTTGAAGAGCCTTGAGCCCCAAAGTCTTCAAACCTTGAACCCTAAACCCTTGAACGCTCGAACCCTGAAGATCTCAGGACCTTGCAGCCTGAACCCTAAAAAAGCACACCTGTTCCACACTCGAACCCCCCCCAAAACAATTCTCAGGACCTTGAAGCCTAAATCCTGAACCCTCCAAAGCCCTAGGTCCAATTGCTTTTGTAGCCTCAGGCACTACTCCTCCTGATTCCTGCGCTTGTGTTGACCCAGACTGCCACTTGATTTGAAGCAGGGTTTTCCTTTTTTGGGGCGTGGGGTGCAGATCAGGGGAACCTTGAAAGCCCTGGATACATAGGGACACAGGGATCATGAGAAGAGTACATAGGGATTTGCCTAACTAAGCATTGTGCAGAGATTGCCTGGAGCAACTTCCACTTAAGCTTTCAGAATAGTACGCTCGCTGCCCCCATCATTGAACCCTAAAGCCTAAACATCATGGTACATTCCCCCCGCGCCCCGCGAAATTCCACAAGTCTCAGACTTGGAAACTGTCAGTGTAAGGGTGTGTTTTACTTGTTGGGGTGCTCTGCATACTGGGGAGTAGAAAACTCACCTAAACTCTCAACCTTAAGCCCAGGAGATTTGGGATCAGTCTTGTTCAGGGTTCAGGGTGCAGGGTTAAAGGCATAGGCAGTGCTGCAAGTGCAGTAGATGAAAGAAGCTAGAAAGAAATAAGGTTTTGGGTACAAGTATCCAAACAAGTTTCCCAAGACATGACAAAACGATTGGAAGGTAGTTGACCCAGTAGCGCGCATACAGTTCTCGAGAAGGGGCCCTGGAATCCTTGAGATCCTTTTTTTTTGTTGTCTTGCATGCTGCCGCTGTAGCCCTGTAATCTGCATCAAGTTCTATATCGTGCTCATGGGAGCTTTTCGGATGTTGCATGTGGATTTTGGCCTGCTGAACAGGAACAGTGATGCCAATGCAGAGTGAGTCCTAAGCTTCAAGGAGACTTTAGTAATCAGTTTAGATTCGGGGGTTTAGCAGCATTGTTGTCTTCGATCTTCGTGATCAACATGAAGAAGCTGTCCCCCAAGTAATCCCAGAGGGTCCATGTACCCAATAATCAGGTACTTGGGATTTGGGTAATAGTCATTTTGGTGTAGGTTTTGGGTAAGTATATGGTTATGAGGTACTTGGACCCTTAGGGAGTGTTACGGATTGATTGTAGTGTCACCTTTCTGGTTTCGAACGGTCTCAAATGGTTTCACCCACCCTTGTACCCTAAGGGTCCAAGCGTCTAATGACCATATACTTACCCAAAACCTATACTATACTCAGTATTACCCAAATCCCAAATACCTAATTATTGGGTACTGGGACCCTTGGAGGTACATGTGCCAGGAAGAAGGGCAACTACAATTGAATGTTGTGGGCTTGAAATTGTAAACAAGTACAAGCTGAGTTGTTGCAAATGGTCTCACTTCATTTCACCCTCTCTTGACATATCTATGCATATAGAGCCCTAAACCCTAAACAGTAGTCTGCGAGAGACGCTTTGAGGTTAGGTAGGCAAGGGCTCGACTTATAGCCCACGTCGCCCATTTACTGTCATCGTAGGAAACATTGTGTTTCGTAAAATGCCTAACTCGTGTAAGAGGGTCATGAACCCTTGCACCCAAAACCGGGAAAGTCCTGACCATGATTTGAAGTGTTTGCTCCGCTGTAAGCGCACAAGAAGACAGTGGAAATCAAGTAAAATAAAGTCAGGGTTTCCAGAGCAGATAGAGAAGACCCCCGCGGGCCAAACAAGGCCAAGACGACCCGTCATTCATCGATGAGACGCTTTGCTGACACATGGGCAGATAGCGAATTAGGATTCCCCAGCCAAAAGAAGGGTACCTTTAAAGGGGGAAGCTGCAGGTATGGGATCAGGGGGTGTCCGTAACGGCGTCGGGTACCGGATCAGCGGACAGGATCGGCCCGTGGCCGTAACGGATCAGTCCCGCACCACCAACTGGATCAGCGCCGTGCTCGTAACAGCTCCGGGTTTTCGGATCAGAGAACCCACAGCAACAACGACCCTCTCGGTGTTTTTATTGATGCCAAGAATGAAGTGTTCAATCAAGAAGGTGTAATCACTCCAGAACGACCGCTTCGCTTGCCGGCCCTCAGTGCTTAACAGCAAAGCTGGGTGCTGGGTTCTTTTTGGATGAACTGCCTGTGCCACTCACCGTTTGTAGGGGCATGGCAACGCGAGTGGGGTTAATAATGGCCGAAGATAGCCCGAACAGATCAACGGACGTTACGGAAGTTGAGCCTTTCACTGCAGCCATGGCCAAGTGAATCCTGCGGCTGCCAAGTGCACGCAAGCAGTATACTGAAGAAGCCATTAACTCCCTTAAACTTAAACGCAGTTGAAGAAATACAATTTGCTCAGCTGGGACCTACGCAGGACTCCTGAGGAATCTTCCGGGGAAAAAAGCACGCAGGGAAGGGATCATACACGGGCTTAGTTCGTTTATTTGGGGAGCTTAGCCGATATGCAGCATCAAATGGAGATTACATGATTACAAGCTTCATTTGATTAGCGGTTTTCTGTTTCATATCATCTTTGTCCTTGCAGTAGATTAGAGCCACAGATTTGGGCCCGTCGGTCCGCTGTGTCTCATGCCTTCAAAATGCTGGTGCTGATGCTGATGCTGGTGACGGCAGGGGTCGGGGGTAGCAAGGGCAACGGCCTCGCCAGCAGTTGTTGTGGTGTAGCAAGACCACATTTGCACCACTCATAGCAAGGCTCTTTCTCGGTTATCCCAGGCGGGTTCCCTGCAATCCCAGTTAAAGAGTAGACTTACTCAGTCAAGAGATCCTCCAAAAGATCTTCATTTTTTCTTGTACTTCGCCTCTGAGTACGCCCCTAATACGCAGGACTTTGTTCAGTATGTTCTCGGACTCCACGCTGGCCGGGCTGGTGAAGATCGGTGAGGGTCAGGATTTGGACCTCACCGCTTACATGCAAAAGCCCGCACTGCAACGCAGTCGCAGTCTCTGGTCTGCTGAGTGGCAAAGCCCTGTCACCCTGACCTCTCAAGCTGTCCCGCCACAGTTCTGCCGCGCCGGACGCATCACATCCAGCGCATCGCAAGCCTTGGAGCGTTCATGGAGGACTTTGAAGGACACACTAGCGTGGGCACCCTGGGCGGATGCAGTGCCCAAAGTTCTAGCCGGCATAACAGCTTCTGTGAAGATGCTAAGTGATACGCCTGCTGGAGTAGTCTCCCTGTACCGCGAGGACATCCCCAAGGTGCTATTGCAAGGCGGAGTGGTAACTGGCAGAACAAATGGGGATGGCTCGCAAGTCAGGATGCCCGGTGCCTATGCCTTCAGTCAGCATTCGCCGGCCAACTTTGTCGTGGAGGACTTCGTTCTGGAAAAAGACGTGTGTCGTCTTTACAACTTTCCGTGCACGGATGCTTCCATGGTCGTGACGATGCGGTTCATCGCTGCATGCTTGCTCTCATCTTCAGCGAAACCCACGAGGAGATCAATCAAGCTCTATGCCTCAAGAACATCTGGTTGACCCAGAACGGCGAGGACCGCATGTCCGTCAGCAGCCTTCAGACTCTTCTGCAAGGCGTGGTGGCGGTGACAGTCCTGGGCAAAGCCGAGTACATGGAGGTGCACATGCTCTTACGACACCCTCCATGAGATATGCCCACATGCGGTCTACGCTAGATACCTTGAAGGAGATGAGGCGCCTCTCAAGGCCCGATGCTCTGACAAAATCTACCCTCTCATACCCTAATTTCTGATCATGTGTCAGCGCCGGCCCTGTTAGGAAGAGGCCGAACTCATCAGAAAGGGTGCGAAGTTCGATTTCTCTTCAATGGAACCACCCTGTACCAGGCTCAAATCTTCCAGAGGTTCGAGACTTCCGGCCGCAGCGGCGCGGGGTAACCCTTACGCCACTTGGGCGCAGCTTCAGGCGAAGGCCTCCGCCAAGCGCGCTGCAAAGCAAGAGGAGAAAAAGAACAAAGGTGCCAAGGCAAAGGCCAAGCTATCAACCCTGAAAGAGTCAGCAGCCTGACAATCCACGCGAGGAGAGCCGTGAATCGGTCGTCACAAAGATCGAAATTGCCCCGATGTCTGGGACCTTCAACCACAGTTCCAGGCCCTGAGGAAATGATTGTCTCCGATGCCAATTCATCCGGCGTGGGCAAGCTGGTGCAAAGGTTGCGCAAGGACCGTCAGTGCAGCCTTCCCATGAAACAGACTGTGGAAGATTGGGGAGAAGAGAAGCGTAGCAAGTTCGGCGTCTCTGCCTGCATACAAAAAGCCCAAGCAAGAGTGACAGGCTTCTGTCCGACCTCGCGGGCATCCAAGCTTCGGTAGGCCACGTAGTCTTCCCTATGACCATGGTCAGTGACGTTTTAGTATGCGCCGCCAGCTAAATTTACACCATCCTGTTCTGCTACTGGGCCTACCTCATGAGGCGCTGCGTGTTCTGCGTCTTTACTCTCCGTGGCGCCTTCGCATTTTGCTGAGGCTGTGCATTGCGCAGAGGTTTTCTTTATCAACACAGCTCTTGGTTGGAGGTTCCGTGCATGAACAATTAGAAATATGCCTGCAAGCGGCTGAGTTCAATTCCCACCGCCCAATCATGACGATCAGCCCAGCCATCACCGCCTATGATCCTCCAAGTAAGAATTTGCCGGGAGCCTGCCTTGTGAGGATTTCCATTGTCTTTGTGTAAGCTTCCTAAGGTCAGTGTACACTTGCATGACCATTGGAAGCTTACAGAGGAGTTGCCGCAAGCGTGGCATGTATGCTTTCGGCAATGGGCAACTTACGGTGCGGGTGGCACAGATTTCTCTGCACAGTCTCTGCTTGGAGGTACGGCTGATGGGCAGGTAGAAATATAATGAGGCTAGGAGTGTCCCAACTTGGAAATTTTAGACCCGTTCCGGCGCGCAGTAATCCTATCTCCATAGTCCCCTAGATAATCCCCTATACAGCCCCCCTTTAAGGAGTTTAGATTATAGCTCATATTACAATAAGGGTACCCTTTTTTCTGTTGGTATATTATATATGGGAACC
>CAJNIZ010037147.1:5970-17614 GCA_905231905.1 Symbiodinium pilosum
GCCATAAACCTTCTCTTCTACACGAAGGTATCGCCCTTAACTCTAAACCCGTAACCCCTAAACCCTAAACAATAAATAGTAGTTTCCGTTTTCTTTTCCATTATCCCAATATATACCCCATATTCTATCTACTTAAGGGGACTATAACCCCAATATATACCCTAAACCCTAAACCCTAAACCCTAAACCCTAAGCCCTAAACCCTAAACCCTAAACCCTTTTTATATCCATGTTGGGGGAAGCCCTGAGCTCCGCACGTCTCACCGGGCTCTCCGCCGCCGATCGGCGTGGCCTGGAGATCCAAACCAAGGGTTTTGGGGGCTCAGGGCTTCGGGTTTAGGATTTAGGATTAAAGGTGGATTTGGGTTTAAGGGCTTAGGGTTTAGAGTTTAGGGTTCAGGGTCTAGGGTTTAGGGGTCGAGGGGTCTAGGTTTTCAGGGCTTGGGGTTTAGGATGTGGGGATTGAGGTTCAAGTCTGAGGTTTAGGGTTTTTTGTGGGTCTGGGAATAAAACTTCGGGTTTAGGGAGCAAGGCTCAGGGTAGAGGGCTCACAGCTGGGTGCATAGTCGCCTTTAAGTAAATAGAAAATGGGGCATATGGGATCTTATTAAAATGTACCCGAAGCCATATTCTATCTACTTAAGGGGGACTATAGGTAGACTTGGGATTTGAGGGTAGGGGTCAGGGCTAAGGATTTTGGGGCTCAGGGGTTACTATCCGAAACCCTAACTCCTAAACTCAAGGTTTGGCCATGCTTCAGAGAGTTCAACATGTCCCAAAATCCGCAACATATAAAAGCAGTAGCCGACCTAGCCAACGCAAGAGGATCCGCAGAATGAAAAATGATCAGCATGATGGGGTGGACGGATAACTTGGGCACAAGAGACCCCAAGCCGACATACCTCGACAAGGAAAACACTCAAAAAAAAACTAACCCCAACAACCTTTCAAGAACGCAGGGGGAACCCCAATATAGACCCTAAATCCATAACCGAACCCAAACCCGAACCCCTAAACTCAAATACCATGATCCTTGTTATAGGCACCCAAACCCCTAGACCCAAATACCATGATCCTTATTATAGGGACCCCCAATAAACCCTAAACCCTAAACCCTAAAAGGTAAGGGAACCAAAGCCGCGCACCCATCTATCACCGCCAGCATCATCCCGGCTTCCTGGCAGCTTACAGGAATATTGGGGTTCAGGGGTTTTAGGGTTTAGGGTTTTAGGGTTGACGGATTAGGGTTTAGGGTTTAGGGTTTAGGGTTTTAGGGTTTAGGGTTTAGGGTTTAGGGAGTCAGGGTGCTGGTTCGGGATTTAGATTGTAGGGCTTCAGGGCTGAAGGCGTTGGATTCAGACTTTGGGCTCTTGGATTCAAAGCTTCAGGGTATTGTTTGGTCTTCGTGGTGTTAAGGTTAAAGGACTTGGGCAAGGGAATGCTGAGTTTAAGGGATTGGCGGATTACGGATAAGGTTCAGGGTTTGGGGCTTAACTGCATCCCTAGCATGTACGACCCGCTGTACAAGGTCTTTTCAAACACGCTGACCCCTGAAACCATGAAGTAACATCCCGCTGGAAGCTTGCCCAAAACAAGAAAGCACAAACTCTGCCAGACAACTGTTAAGCCCCTTTGAAAACAGCCTACGAGACCCATCAAAACCTGATAAACCTCACGGCAGCCCTCAGTCGCCTAAAGCACCGAACAAGCCCACCGGCCCCAAATCAAAGTACACAAACCAGCCTAACAAACAAGGTAAGCGAATCATCCTCGCCGCCGCCACCGACCTCACCCTCTCTCGCACGCGTTCCGCCCGGCCACACGCCGCACCATCATCGCAATATAACCCCTAGACATAGCCCATTATAATATAGCAAGTTCCAGCTTATTTTCCATTATCCGTATATATCCCCCTAGAGAACCCTAAATAGTAGTTTCCATTGTCTTTTCCATTATCCCTGTAGAACCCCAACCCTAAACCCCTAAATAACCCCTACATTGCCTCTGGCGGCTTCTTTTTCCTCTGCCGCGGCTTTGGCTCGCTCCTACGGGTTTGCATCACTACTTTTGGTTTAGGGGTTTAGGGGTTTTAAAGTGTTTAGGGGTTTAGGGTTTAGGGTTTAGGGTTTAGGGTTTAGGGATGGAGGGTTTAGGGTTTGGGGTTTAGAGCTGCTTCAACCCTTGGGGCTCTCTTCATGTCATGTCTCCCTACTGCATGTAGGAGAAAAAGTGTGTAGGCTTAGGGTTTGAGGTTCAGCGCTTAGCGCGCAAAGGCTCAGGGCTTACTATAAAGCTTTTGATCTAGAATTCGGGCACTGAGGGCTTGCAAAGTGGGCATCTTCAGTCTTTAGGGTTTAGGGTTCAAGGTTTAGGGTTTAGGGTTTAAGTCATCGGCGCAGTTAAGGGCCACACGGTTCAGGGTTTAGGGTCAGTGCTTAGGGTGTAGGAAGCAAACTTTCAGGGAGGGGTAACCATCAGTTTGGGCGGTTCGGGGGTTAACGTTCTGCAAAGGATGCTGCTTTTTGATTGTTGATAGTGTCGGGCTTGATTAAGGTTTCCAAGGTTTCGCGGATGAGGTTCAAGGGCTTAATGATGGGGACTTTGGGTCTCACGAATCGCAGTGACGTGGCTTGGCTTTCGGACTTCGGGTTTCAGCATTTTAGGTCTGGTAGTTTGGAGGTGTCTAAGTTGTAACCCCTAAACCCTAAACCCCGAAACCTGAACCAATAAAAAGATTCCTGTGAGGGCCTCTAGCAGAGCAGAAAACAGGCACGGCTTATGAACACAAAAGGGAGCAACATCTGTGTCTCTATACGCCTGTCAAAGACATGTAACAACAGACATTCCAAACCTTCATACCAAAGCTCTACGAAAACAGCACAGCCCCCACACCCTCAAACCCCAGAGTCTAAAACACTCACAACTCGGCCGTGAACCTTAAACCCTTCACCCCAAATCCCAGCCCCAAAGCCCCTAACCCTTTCAACCCTAAACCCAAACAGATAAAGACTGCCTTGAAACATCCAAAACGAAACTGTTTGATGTTAGTACAGCAATACATTCATTAATTCGAATGTATATCTAGGTTCTCCACCCCCTTAATCATAAGGGCAACCTTTTCCTGATGGGCAGCCTTAATAAGGAGACTCCAAAATCAAAAGGGAAAAAGGGTACTACCTCGCCCTAAGAAGATTCTGGGACCCCAATCCCTGTAGACCCTGAACCCTACATATCCGCATATCACTTCTACAACCCCAGCAAACCCCTTTAAGGGGACCTGCTATTTGAAAAGGGCCCCCGAACCGAAAGGCCGTAGCTGTCCAGTCGACGCTTCTTGGCGGCTTCGTCTTCCTGGGCAAGATGGCTCAAGGAATAGGGCTTAGGGGTGCGGGGTTTAGGTCGCACAAATTGAGGTTTAAGGGCTTCGGGGTTCTTCGGTTTAGGGTTAAAGCTTAGGGCCTACATAAAGATCATAGCTGACCACAGCTATGGCACAAAGATGTAGGGTTTTCGGGTTAAGGGTATGGGCTCGGGTTCATGAGGGTTCAGGCTTTAAGCATGGGGATAAACCCTGAAACCTAAACCCTAGACCTTTACCTCAATCGAATTTTAGCGGTTGGGCTTTGGCATTCAGGGTGCTTACTCTGAGGGACCAATCAAATCACAAAAGGAAATTCGTGAGTCTGGGAAATCAGTAGAGGGTTTGGAGATCAAGACTGCAATAACTTACCCAAAGCCATATTCCATGTACTTAAGGGGGACTATAATTAACCCCAATATATACCCTTCTATAATATAGTAGCTTCCATTTTCTTTACCATTATCCCAATGTAACCCCAGCTTTTTAGGGTTTAGGTGGATTTAGGGGTTGGACTTGTGGGGCTTCGAGATGCAGAAGCGAAGCTCGAAATGGATTAGGAGGACCCCCCACCCTGTAATATTGGTATAATAAGAATATAAGAGGACCCTAATATAATCTCTATTATCCCTTATAGTCACTATTACTGGGTGGGGGGGTCCACATAAGAAATGCAGATCACATAACTTCACGCATAGACCCTGAACCCAATATAGCGCTTTTTACAACTCACCGGGTACACCGTGAGGAACCACGAACGCTGGAACTGAACGCAATGCCTCTTCAGCAACCCAGATTCTCGGGTCTAGGGCTTAATGCTTAGGATTTAGGGCTCAGGGTTTGGGGGCGTCAGGCTTAAGGTTTAGAGGTTTAGGGTTCTTTGCAGGGACCACCTGACTGCTGGTGCCTCAGAGGCGATTGGGGAACGCATGCTCAGATGAGCCATAGTCTAAACTCCTAGTATCCACCTTAATAATAGCTCCTATAGAAGTCCCCTATATCATCCCTTATATAACCCCCTTTAAGAACTTGACTATGGCTCATATGGGTTTAGGGTTTAGGATGTAGGGGTGTGCTGCCCGCTTGCCTGGCCTATACTCGCGCTCTGACCTCGAAGAACCGGTAAGCTGAGTTGTGTATCCTGAAATCCGAATTCGACGCCCAGCCAGTTCCCAACCCGCAAGCAACACCACATGCCCTAAACCCTAAACCCCAAACCCCAAACCCTAAACCCCAAAAGCCAAAACCCGCAACCCTAAGCCTAATCCCTAAAACCTAAACCATGAGCCCTAAGGCCTCTACGCTCTAAACCCAGACCAAAAAACCAAACCCGAAAGCCTTAGGCCTAAACGCTAAGCCCAAAGACCCTAAATGTAGATAGCATGTGGACTTCCCCAAAAACCATAATAAGATCTCCATATACCCCATATTCTCTCTATTTAAGGGTGACTACCCTAAAACCTAAAGTGCGAAACCCAAACCCTAAACCCTGACACTAAACTCCAAATGACACTAAATCCTAAACTTTTAAACCTAGACCCAAAACCTAGATGCAAAGCCCTAAACCCTGGACCCTAAGCCCCAAACCCAAGACCTACACCCCAGACCCCAAAAGCACTAAACAACTAGACCCTAATCCCCAAACCCTTAACCCTTAACCCTAAACCCCTAAAACCCTAAACCCTCAACCCTCTTTGTCTCCGAAGCGGGCCTTGCCCTCTGCCTTCGCAGTGGCCTCCTCCTGCATGGCACAGCAAAGTCTCATGCAAACAACTGACGGCCCTTCACATGAGCTGTACTCTGAACTCCTTAAAGGGGGCTATAGAGGGGATTGTATACGGGACTATTATGGGGATTATTAAGGGGGATACTAGGAATTAGACAGCTCACATGATTGTTTAGGGCTTATGATCGCTGAATGCGTGTTTCACAAGTAATGGAAGTGCAGAATATGGTAGCTCATGGCGCTAGTCAGGTTGAGGGGTCTCGGTTGGATTCCTGGTGACGAAACAGTCACTGCTGCATCTAAGTGGGCAAAGACCATGTTCGGTAACTCTCTCCGAAACAGCGGTCCTTGCGGAAGGTGCTTCTGTAGCGGGGCCCTCTACTTTGGGGGATGCATTCTGCCTTTGAGACCACAAATTTAGAAGCTACATAAAAAGAGCACCACATGCGAAAATTCTTGGGGCTAAGCTCGGAAAGAGTAGGGTCTTCTACCTCCACGTTCTGCAGGTACATCTACAGCCTGCAGGAAGACCATCACAGTTGATGCTGCAAAAGTATGGGTGATCGTGAACATGCTCTGGCCCTAAACCCTAAACCCTACGCCCTCAACCCTAAACCCAAACCCTGAAGATGTTCTGAACGTTCCCTCGGAGCTGGCTCCTGAGACCTACAGCCAGAACCCAAGCACAACCAACTTGCACCGTTGACCTTAGCCTGTGCCATAAACTCCAAAACCCTAAACCCTCTTACCACTACTTAGGGCTCTCAAATTTCCTTCATCTCAACTTTTTGAGGCTTCAAAATCTTAAGCTCAAAATGACACCCCAAAAATCCTAAGTAATGGTAATAAACCCCAAACCCTAAGCCCTAAACCCTGAACCCTCAACCAGGACGTAACTCGAAACCCCAGCCGTCAAAATCCTACACCTGAGCATTTCATAGTCGTATTCCTCGCATAACTTAACATAATTTAGGGTTTAGGGTTTAGGGCTTAGGGTTTAGTGTTAACAAAACCCAAATATCTATAGCCGGCCAGAAAAGGGCTAAGGGTTTAGGGTAATAGTAGGCCTGAAAGCTATTGAAAAATAATCATCATAGGAATATAGTAATAACAAAGATCATCTAACCTGTAGTCTAAACTCCTACTGTAGTACCCCCCTCCTGAAGAACCCCTATAATACTCCCATGCATAATCCCCCATGTAACCCCCTTTAGGGAGTTTAGACTGTAGCTCATCTAACCCTGAGTCCTCCTTTTGCTTTTGGATCTTCTCAAGGATTTCTTTCTTCTCCTTGTCCAACTGCTGGCCGATCATGACATCCTCAGCAGTCTGGAGGCTCGGGGCCAACACTCCCCCAAACATACTGGAACCGTTTAGGGTTGAGGGTTTAGTTTAGGGGCCACACAGAGGCCCCGTGTCAAAGGGCAGCAGTCCTTACAGGAGCCTTTTTTGTAATTGCATGTCATTTGGGTGCAGGTTTTAGGTTTAGGGTGGCCAAGAGCTTCCCGATTCCCTACATCTCAAAATTTGAAAAAATCACGCTCGAATGACTCTTCTCAACCCTAAGTACGGGTAAGCTTGGCCTGTAAGGAATAGGGTTTAGGGCTCAGGGAAAACCACCACTTGACCCAAAACTTCCCGATTGAACCGCGGCCCTCGCCTAAAAACCCTCACCCACAACCCATTGTCCTTGTCTGATGCCACGTTAGAGGTTGAAACATGGTGGCGCCGGACAAGAGTAACAAGACTTTTTTTCAATCTGAATAGCAAGAATAATAGTAATAGTAAAAATGAGGATACTAGTAATAACAATAAGAGCAACAGCAGTGATAGTGCTGCTTGAAGATCCCACCTTGAAACCTCTCAAACTCTTCAAGCTATCCCTCACCCCCAAGCTGTTAGACCCCCAAAATGTGTGGAATTTAACCCCTGCATCCTACAAACGAAAAAGCGCTCCAAACCCAAGACACAAAAGACGGAGTGTACAATATATAACCCCAAATCCCACTACAGTGTGGATCCTGAGCATGAGAATATGGATCCTGAACCCTAAAACCTAAACCATAGACTCCAAAAGGTGTGACTTAGTCCCCGGCAGAGTAGGTCTGCAACTCTGGCGCAGGCGTCTCGTCCGCGAAGGCGTCCGCGCGGTCGGGAGAGAGCATCCGTTTGCGCCCCTGCCTCGTAAAGGGCTCATTAGGACTCTGCCAGCGGCGTGCGATCTAGGAGTCAAGGGTTTTGATTGAGGCGATAGTTGGTTAGGTGCGGTTAAGGAGTTCTTTACAAAGGCTTAAGCAGGATTGCAAGAGCAGCAGCAGCAGCAGCAGCAGTAATCACATCCGCCCAAAAGAAGTATATCTACGCATACACTATATTGAGTGTATAACTTCTACTATTCGTAGATTCGTGGGCAAACCAATGGTTAAGTTTAGTAGATGCCCTGCCCGGCGCAGTTAAGACTCTGCGGCGAACTCCTCACACCAACCCAACCACCGATTGAGATCCCCTAAGTTCAAGTTTGGGAGCCCATTCCACAAAATCGCAAAGCCAAAAAACCCTTGATTTCCCAACACCCCAAAATGTGCTTCTCTGCCAAACTTCAACCCTGCCGAATTTAGAGTTTACTGGTTCCTCATTGGAATACACACAACTTGGGGGCTGCCATTCTCACAAGTATGGATATTGAGACCTAGAAAAGAGGCCATTGTTCTGACCACCTGCCATCTGAAATTGTGATTGTCTATAATCCCTGTAGTTTCCATTTTCTTTTCCATTATCCCTAAATAACCCCTATGTAACCCCAATATACCCCTATTATACTATAGTAGTTTCCATTTTCTTTTCCATTCCTTCCTGGGCTTTATAAGACAAAAAGAATATAACACCGGCCTCAGAGCCCTACCAAAAATCAGAATTTTCGGTTGTTATGAGGATTCGAATAACCTTTTTTGGATTCCCCTAAAAAGTACATACTCTTGATGGAGGAAATCTTGCACCCTAGGAACTGCAGCACTTTGGGGCCCTGAGTCGTGCAAGATTTCATGCATCAACAGTACCATATCTGACGATGAACCCGTTTAGCTTGCGGCTTGGAATATTGGATGGTTCTACAGAGTGGCTTGGGATACTTGGATTGCTTCTACAAGAGCCAGAATCTAAGCTCAGCCAACTCAGGGACGCACACAGTTTGGAACTTAGGGCTTAAGTTTAGAGGTTTAGGTTGGGTCATTCTCCCTTACAGTAACTGTTACCACAATGGGTTATAGGAGTTATAAGAACCCCCTTAATAAGGCCCCTTTAAGGACAGTTACTGGGAGGGGGAATGACCCTAGGTTTAGGGTTTGGTTTAAGGCTGAATTAGAAGATGCATGACAAGGATACAGGAAGCCAAAGACCCCGAGAAGGTCTTAATACACGAAGCAGAAATCCTGACATCCCAACACCCAACACTCTACGGTAAGTGCCCCCATAATCTCCAGAGAGTCTGCATACATATATATATATATACACACCTAGGGCCCCCTGTTTTGATAGACTGAGCACATTTAACCCAGCCTGAGACCATAAAGGAATTCTACGCCGTTCTGAGCTGCGCGCGCACGGTAGTCATCTTCCCCCTGAGAGCTCGGCATGTAGGGTGGCAGGGAGGGAGGTTCAAGTGCACCCTTGTAGAATCAAGGGGCCCGGCTTCAACTGGTGTTGAAACTACTTGAGCCCTCGTTTGAGGAAACCCTAAACCCTAAAACCTTAAACCCTAACACCTTAGAACCCTAAACCCTTAGAACCCTAAACCCAAAACCGCAAAACCCTAAAACCCTAAACTCTAAACCTTGCGACCCATTCCAGGCCCCTTGGAAAAATCTCGGAGCTTGGGGTGAACGGGCTTCGGCTAAAGACCTAAAAGGGTCCTGAGCTTCTGGGGATAGAGCATTCCAGATACCCCCTATGTAGGTTAATAATGGACAAGAAAATCGAATTTTTAGGGATTAGGGTTTAGGGTTAGGGAGACTTAGTAAGTGGGTTTGTAAGGGGGACAACTAGGGTTACTATATGGGTTATAGGGATTATTAACCTATTTACTAAGTTCCCATGACCCTCCAAGTTCCAGATACCCCTGTGTTGCCCCGTTTAACCCCATATGAGCTATAGTCTAAACTCCTTGTATCCCCCTTAATAAGCCCTACAATAAGAACCCTGGAAAGTCCCGTATATAGCCCCATTTACCTAAACCCTAACCTCTAAACCCTAAACCCTGGAGGTTAAAGGGTTCAGCTAGGAATCATTTAAGCAGTTTAGACTAGTTGTTGCTGTATTGGGGTCATGTAGGGATATATAGGGTGTATTTTGGGGCGGTTTAGGGTTTAGGGAGAATGGAAAATAAAATGAAAACTACTCTTCAGGGTTGAGGAGGGTTTAGGGTTGAACAGTTGAACATTCCGACCATACATACCGCATACCGACACAGCTGAACATCCCGATGTTGCCTCTTGATTCAGAAGCACCGGAAATACTCCACTTTCTGATCCAAGCCCTAATTCATTTCCAAGCTCTACACGGAGAGCACAAGCTTGAATGCTATATCGTGAGCTCTTCCTATCTCCCTAACCACAACAAAGACCAACACGACTGGAACCCTAAACCCTAAACAGACGGGTGTCCAAGACAGCTTTCTAGAAGAAAAGGCATGAACAAGAGACGGACAAGTTTAGGGTGTAGGACTTGGGATTTAGGGTTTAGGATGTCAGATTTTAAAGCTTAGGGTGGATACGCCTATTGATGGGTAAGCCCTTGAACCTCTTCCTCCTTGAGGGTTCCAGGCTTCGCGCTAAGGATTTGGGGTGTGGCAGGATTTGGGGTGTAGAATCCAGCGTTTACTGTAGGGAATGGAGGAAGATGTCCCTATGATGGCCCTATCTGAATCCCAGCAATTTTGCCAAATCCAGCTACTCCAAACCCTAAACCCTAGCCTTACCAAAGCTCCAGCTTTGATTTCCTGATCCATTTGACCTTCACTATACATCCTTGGTTTAGGGTTTAGGTACCCTAAGTAGTAATTGCGCCTTTCATTTTGCATATTCTTCTCCATTTGATTTCCAGCCCCTACGAGGCCATAGGACAGTAGCCCCATTGCTAACGTCCTTCCAAAAAGCTGATGGAGCTGAGAGCCCGGCTCCTTCCCTCTTGTCCTCGGAAGCTTTGGGGTTTGTTGGGGAGCGGGCTTTGGATTTGGAAATTTGGCTTGAAGGATTTGTGTTTCGGGGTTTTAGGGGGTTTGAGGCGTCTGAAAGGTCATGGGGCCCTTCTTGGGCATGATCAGGCAGTGAGGCCTCAACGGGAGTACATAGATCATCTTGAAGGTGGATAGAGAACCCCAATTTGCTTACTGGGGGTTAGCAGGGAATAAAGGAATACATTCTACAGAGATTAGATAGGGATGATATTCCCTTACTCCCTGCTAACACCCAGCAAATTTTCCCAAACACCCTTGCGCATGCTTGGAGCTTCAGCACCTAGGATCCTTCTAGCTCATCATCCCGTAGTACCCGGATAGTAACCCTGTCTAAGTAGCATCCTAAACCCTACGCCCTATATCCTAAATCCTACTTGGAGGGTCATGGGGACTTACCAGGTAGGTTAATAATGCGGATAATTGGGGTTATTACATGGCTTATAGGGGTTATGAACCTACTTACTAAGTCCCCATGACACTCCAAGTAAGATTTAACCCTTAAACCCTATATCCTTCACTCAATTCCCGAGTTCTTGCAAGTTAGACGACCCGCAACCTTAAACCTTTTGTGACTTCGGGTCTCCTCAAAGTTTGCTGGGCAAAGGATGAAAACTTGCAATGCTACCACTGGGATGATCTTGTAGTTTCCCAAAATAGGGGGACCCCAATATAGACCCCAAAATGCTATAGTCCTTATTATGGGGACGCCAAAAACGGCACCCCTAATTTTGGGAAACACCCTACACCCTAAAACCGATATAACCCTATCATCCCTATATAACCCCTATAATATGACCCCTTTAAAGGTACCCCTAATTNNTAATTTTGGGAAACCCCATATTCTCAAGATGCAGGGCTGTGGACCCACGGGCAGGGCTTTAAGGGCTCCATGACATGCTGGAGCTTGAAGTCAGCGTCTAGGGTCTAGTTCATACCTAAGCATGGAGCCCAACTTGGAATGAGCGTGGACACCTGCTGAAAAGGCTTGTGGTCACGCTTTCAAGGCCGCAGCCTTCATCATTCTACCTACCCACTTCCCAGATCCCGGCCCTTGACCTCTAAACACGCCAAAGACGAATAACCAGCTGACCAAGCAAAGCTCATTTCGAAGGTTCACCTCGCTAAGCTTACTGACAGTTAGTAGTGAATAAGAGCTTATATAGTAGATGATCTAACGATTTATACCCCCTTATTTCCAGCTAACCACTAGTAAGTAACAGGAATCTGGGTAGTTGAGAGTCTGAGGTCCCGACAGCCATGCTTGCTGGGCAGCAAAATCTCTCCTGCACTTCTGGAAGCTTCATGGGGGCCACTGGTGAGCTTGGGGCTT
>CAJNIZ010037147.1:22482-48390 GCA_905231905.1 Symbiodinium pilosum
ATTATAATAGGAACCCAAAAAGGGGTTTGGGGTAGGGGGACCGGACAACCCATAGGTCCCAAAGCAGACTGAGGATAGCACGGGTCTACGCAGAAATAGACCTCGGAGCCGCAACAGGCAATCCAGGCTCTCTTTGAGTACCCTGCAAGGGGTCTAGGGGAGGGCTGAGGTGCTTCTTTCAGCGCCTAAGGTTTAGGGTTTAGGGTTTAGGGGTTTAGGGGTTTAGGGGTTTAGGGGTTTAGGGTTTAGGGGTTGAGGGGTTTAGGGTTTAGGGTCAAAACCCTACATTACTCCATAGAACCCTACTGTATATAACACTATGTAACCCCTTTGTCCAGTTCAGATGCGAATCGTAGGTGTACGAGTTCTACCTTGAGCAGGTTTCTGAGGGCTCCTGTTTGGACTCATCCTGCAGGAAGGTAAGGCCAAGCTGACATGCAGATTATGAGTTTTCCTTTCCCAAAATGATGGGTACCCTTTTGGGAGTCCCAACAAAAAGGATTACAAGATTTTTGGGTCAATATTTGGGTCCCCCTATTTAAGGAAGCCATCGTATCAAGCCCGCAGAACGGGACTCGTGACGTTTGAGGAACCTTAAACCCTAAACCCTGATCGCTGAGTCTGGGTATCTAGGCTTGCAGAGGCAGATCTGAAGATGCATTGCCTACTTGGAGGTTTCCTAAAATTAGGGTTTAGGGCTTAGGGTTTACCATTTTGGGGGTCCCCTAATAAGGACTATAGTATATTGGGCTCTATATTGGGTTACCCTAATTTTGGGAAACTACCACTTGGAGGTCCGTTGTACTTATAACCTACTTAGTAACTGTAGTTATAACCCAATTCTAAGCCCCATAGCTACAGTTGCCTTACATATAATTGGGTTATAACTACAGCTACTAAGAAGTGGGTTATAAGCTAAATGGACCTCGAAGTATCTGTACCGGTAGCTTCGAAACCAAGGATGGTCCATGAACAGAATGAACGTCTTTCAGAGATTTTCTGGTCCGTATCCAGCCCTTCCCTCACACTTGACCTCCCGCAGATCCAGGATGGAACCCTAAAGGAATGCCTACAAACACGACATTCCTCTTGAAGGGTTTAGAGCCTAGGATCTCTTAAATGGAGCCTGTAAAGTGCGTCACAATTACTTGTTTGGCCTCTCTTGGTTTTTGAACTACGGCGCCCCCTATCGATTTTCACGTTTTGGGGATCTTCTCTTGCGCCTAGCTTAGATGAACTAAGCCTATAGTTTTAGGGCGTCCCTTATCGATCTTTGGGAAGTTTGCGCAACAACTACCGCCTAGACCAAATGAATCAAACGGTAGTTTTGACCACGACTCTTATGGGTTCCAAGTCAGTTTGAGGGAGGGTCAACATCGCTCAGTCACCCCCAACAACCCCTTCCGACTATCAGACCCGCGGAACCAGCTAGCCAGGCAGTCTTTGGGAAATAGGGGGGGAGGGGTAGTATACCCTAAACCCTCGGAAACATTACGGGGCATTCGGGAATCTTCCAAAACCTCCATGAACAGAGCCCTAAATCCTAAACCCTAAACTCTAAGTCTTCGTAAAACCCAGGCAAAGGCTTTTTCTCCGACATCGATATCCAGCGCAGAAGGCGCCGTCCTAACTCTGACACTACTGCCCATACTTGATGCTCAGCAACAAACAAGACAAAGGCTAAGACTCTCACACTTTTACAGGTAGTATCGAGGACCCTCTCCGGAAATCATGCAAGCCATAGCTCCGAGCCTCAAGTTGCAATCTGGCAGCAAATGAGTGCATCAGGCCAGCATGAGAACTACGGTCAGCCTGCATCCTGTTATCTCTGCTGCATTGCATCCATCTCTGGGCCATACTTGGAGGGTCATGGGGACTTAGTAAGTAGGTTAATAATGGTGATAATTGGGGTTATTATCTGGCTTATAGGGGTTATTAACCTACTTACTAAGTCCCCATGACCCTCCAAGTATTCATTGCGTCTCTACACGTCCGTCATAATGATGGTGCCTGTCAGCGCATTCGGATTTTTGGGTCTACCGGCTTCATAGTGAGGGTTGTGGGTGTAGGGATTTGGGTTATCAGGATTGGGAATCACCAGGGTTGATTTGGGGGTCCTATAAAAACTAAATTGCATCTTAAGGAATATATATATATGTATATACAGGGATTTTGGGTCATTAACCTTAAAGAAGCTTTCAAATCGACCCTGATTAGGCATTAGGGCTTCGAGACTTTAACGATTTTTCGGTCAAGCGTTCGGGGCAGTGATGGGGTGATTTGCAAGGGCCTGAACTACAGCAACGATCACGCAACCCACTTGGGGGACCCTGGGAAAAAAATA
The DNA here is from genome assembly GCA_905231905.1 of Symbiodinium pilosum. Lineage (NCBI taxonomy): Eukaryota > Dinophyceae > Suessiales > Symbiodiniaceae > Symbiodinium > Symbiodinium pilosum. Next base: position 24,827 of record CAJNIZ010037147.1, read on the forward strand.
CGCAAGCTCCAAAACCCTAATTCCTACACCCTAGCTCATTGGGGTAATATGGATGTTGCGGTTCCGTGCCTGATGCCAAGAGGGGCCGCAGAATCAGAGGCGATGATTTCATGTTTCGGGGGTAAGGTTACCTGCCCTAAGTTAACTTTGAATCCCAAAGTAGGTTCCCTCATAATCATAGGAGTTTAAGGGTACATGGAGATTATATCGGGCACCATGCGGAGTCCATAACAGGCTACACGGGGATGCTGCTGCCCCAAAGCAGCACGGCATGGAACCTTATGTCGCCCCCCAGTTTGAAGGACAGTAACATACTAAAGAACCTTTTTCAGGGTAGGATTTAGGGTCCACGTTAACTTGGTGGAGGGTAAGGTTTAAGGCTTACGTGCTAAGTTTCGCGTGTGGGGATTGCGGTGTATGGAGTTGAAGGAAGGTGTGGCAGGTTCCTCTTAAGGTGGGCAGATGCTTCAATCGGGACAGGACATGCAATGGCGATGAGCGCAAATCCTGTCTCAAAGCTGAAAGCCGAGGGGGCGGCCAACATTATGGCAGTTTGGTGATTGAAGATCTAGAATAAAGCCTCAAACCCCTAAGATCTAAATTCTATATCCTAAACCCTAAGTAGCCAGTGGGAACACAAACAAAGCCAGTACTAGTAACATTAAGAGGCACCAACTCTACTCTTTGTTCACACATTTCGTCCCTGTATGGTTTGGGAACATTTCCGGCCCATTCTCCCTTCTACTTCCATTGGTTCCTTACCTGGCATGGCAGAGGACTTCACAATCCCTACCCCAATTATACTAAAACCCACCCTCGCCAATAGTGACTGTTTCATCTGATACTCTGGCATGCTATAATGGGAACATCTACTACTGGAATAACACTCAAGCCTTCAAAACCTGGACCTGACAACCTTAAAAAACATGAGGTTTAAGGTCTAGAGTACCTGACTCCGAAACACAGGCCTAGATGTTAGAGGATATTATCATGTCCATTTTCGTGGGACCTTGTGTGTCTCTATGTATAGTGCCCCTTGAGTAGATAGAATATGGGGTATGTTGGGATCTTCTTATAATATACCCAAAGTCATATTCTATCCAATTAAGGGGGGGGGACTGTAACCTGAGCTCCCTAAGGCCGCGTGCCTGTCGATCTAAGCTGGAGGATGCATTCCGGCAGCTCGGACATCTTCGTCATGTGCAGGTGGAGTTCCTTTTGAGGGTGAGGGTCTAGGGTGCAGGATCCCTAAACCCTAAACTCTGAACCCCTTAACATGGCAGTAGGGCTGAAGGTTGAGAATAGGGAAAGATATGATGTCATTGATGACCGCGGGTGAACTTACGAGCTTTTTCTCATAAGGTGGTGTAAACCTTTGAGGAGCTGCGACTTTGGGATTAAGGGCTGGATTTGGCTAGTATGCCGTAGTTGCATGAACCTTTCTTGCTAGCTTGATGAACTTCAGTAGCACTTCATCCAACGCATGTCATCCTTGACGCTGGCTGAACCCCAAAAATAATCCTCAACCCTAAACCTTAATGGACAAGACTTACCAGGATCGTCACATGTGAAAGTGGGATGCCAGCCAGGCATCAGCCCGAAAGGAAATGGGAACTCAGACAACATTGGAGTAGTTCCCAGAATTAGGGACCCATTTTTGGTACCCCTAGATATTAGGTGCCGTAATAGAACCTATAATCAAAGGGAGCCCATAATTTTGCGAACAACCCATTTGTTACAATAAGTAAGGGTTTGGGGGCTGCCGTTTTGCCTACAGATTCCGTCCCTTGAGGAAAGCTTCAGTGGGGATCCCGAGGTCATCGCAAAATTATTTGGGGGTTTCCCAAGATTAGGGGTACCTTTTTGGGGGTCCCTATAAAAAGGACTATAGTATTTTGGGGTCTATATTGGGGTCCCCTATTTTGGGGAACTACCATTTGGTCTTGAGGATTGGAGGTTTTGGGTTGGGGCATTTAAGGCAGGGTTTCGGGTCACAGGAAACGGGGGCCAAAGCTCCTGTGCTAACAGGTATGTTGACAGCAGCTCGCATGGGCATTCTGCGGGGACATTCTAAGATTCCGGGCCAGTGGCCACGTGTCTTTTTTCATTATGCCCCCTAACTTCGTCAGTGTCACGCTGACCCTATACATCTCCCCAACACAATCCCAGCACTGCCTGTATACAACCAAGGCCATAGTCACATCACAGGCCTACACCCTAAACCCCAAACCCTAAATCCCGAATCCCTAAACCCTAAACGCTACATCCCTAAACCGAACATCCCTAACCCTCGACATGCTGCACCGCCTCCAGCTGCTCCAAACCTCCTAAACTTTCCGGAAGCTCCTTGCGGCATCATGCTGGAGAAGCTATGTGAGCTACAGTCTAAGCTCCTTTTAAAACGATTAGATAGGGGACTACTAGACGGTTTAGGGTTTGGGGTTTAGGGCTTAGGGTCTAAACTCCTTGAAGTTGGGTTAGATAGGAGAGTATGATAGAGGTTATGAAGGAGGATACTAGGAGTTTAGACAATGGCTCACGTAGGGTGAGTATTGACCGAAATAATGTTGAGGTCTGTTTGAGGTACCCTATACTATAAGGAATCTACAACCAAAATATTGGTGATTTTTGACGCCCGTATAGTAGAGCTTCGGTTCTGGGATCTTGTCATCTTTACGAACACTTGATTTCTGCTGATGCTGACCCTTGTAGTCGCAAAAAGGACTAGACGCAGCGATCTTAATACAAGAAATAAAAGTTGCTTGCCAATCAAACCCCAAAACCCTTGTTTTCCAACCCCAAGCCCTAAAACCCAAACCCGAAGCCCCAAACCCCAAGCCCCAAGCCCTCAACCCCAAACCCTAAACCCCAAACCCTAAACCCCAAACCCTATTCCCCAAACCCTATCCCCCAAATGCTGAACCGGAATCCTAATCAAATCCAAAGAAATCGCAACTCCTCCAAGGGATTTGCACTCAGGTCGAGCTCCTTTCCGGACGGGAGCAGGTTGCAGGGCTTTGTGTGGGGGGGGGCGGGGGAAATTGGTTGGTATTGGGTTTAGGGTTTAGGGTTTAAGGTTTAGGGTTTAGGGTTTAGGGCCCCCAAAAAAGGGACTTCCAATTCTTGGACATCCCCAGAACCCCAAAACCTAAACCCGTATGAGTTACCACTTGGATTGAAGTCAGGTGAACTCAAGCCAATGATGGGTTCAGGCTATTTCGGGTTCTACCCAACCCAGTAACAGTCCATAAAAGGGGTAGTGTTAAGGGCACCAGATTATAAATTGTCCAACTGTTACGGAGTGGGGAAATAGCTATCCAAGGTATATGGCAGTTTGTGGACACTAGGGATATTTTGCGACCATGAGGGGATTGTATGTAGCCCGCAATAAGGCATGTCAAGATGTTTTTGACAACCTCGTGTATGGGTATTCGGTATCCTAAACCCTAAACCCTAAACCCCAAGCCCCAAAACCCTAGACCCAAAACCCTGAACCCTAAACCCTGAACCCCAAACCCTAATCCCAAGTCTACCTCTAGCCCCCTTAAGTAGATAAAAAGATGGCTTTGGGTATATTGTAACAAGATCCCCATATGACCCATATTCTATCTACTTAAAGGGGACTATAAACCCTAGACCTCAACCCTAAGCTGTACATCTTAAAGCCTGAACAAGAATCCTTGAGGTTCGACAGCTGCCCAAACTTGTCGGGCACCGCTTTGAGATCGTTGCACGCAACACGCAACCTCTGCTTCTCTGTCAAGGAGGTGCGGTGGATGCAAGTCACATGTCTTGCATGACCGCATGGTACTTAGTTCTCGGAACTCCCTTGAGATCCCGAGCACCTAGTAGGGTCATGCAGGACCTTCAGTATCAGCAGTATTGACTTGCCAGAACTGTGGCTACAAGCCGCGCGTGCAGGGGATATCTCCGGGTTCCACTTATTTTGGGGGAGTCGTCAGCTTCAGAAACGGATTAAGTTGAAATGGTACAACACCTTGAAGGCTTTATGAGAAACTTGACCCCTAGAAGAAGCCCCGGATATTCATCCCATGCGATCCTGAGACACCCTGTCCTGCGTTACGCCCCCTATGAATTCGGGTAAAACCTATCTTAACAAGTGCAACTATCAGTACACTACGACCCCAGTAGCAAACCAAATACTTAAAGCCCTTTATGTGCCGACAACTGTTCCGCGGAAATGTTCAGCTAAATCCCAGGCGATTTCCCTGGGATTACACAAAAAAATAACCTCGGTTATGTGACCCTGTGAAGGCCTTTATAATAATGGGATTCCTGCTTGAAATGGTCCGCTGTATGGATACTGTTGGGGGGGGGCTGCTGCCAGAACTATGTTCCATTTTGGAGCTCCCAGTATACAGGGTGCTCAGACAGGGGACCATAACTTTGACAACCTTGCATATCAGCAAAAACCAGAACCCCAATGAACCTATATGTAGCCCCAGCTTCCATTTCATATTCTACTTTCTGCTCCATTTGCTTCTCCTTTATTGCGGTACTATCTAGACCTTAAATTCTAAACTGCCCTATTAACCCTCCTATGTAAGACAAGTACTCCGCTGGGTACCTGTGTCTGCCCTAAACGCTAAATCTTACACCCTAAACCCTACAAGCGACTCTTGCAGCTGTGACAGCTCGAAGAAGCTGTCCTGGGCTTTTGGGGCTTTAGGTTGGGTCCCGCCCCCACCCATTAACAGCACTATTCATGGCTATATATATCTATATATATCTATATATATATATATACTTTGATTATATCTATTATCCAGCTGTTCCTGAGTGGGGGCAGTACCCGAGCCCCGAGCTTTAGGGCCTGGGGGTTAAGGGTTGCGGCTTTAGGATTCAGGCTTCGGGGTTTCGGGTTTAAGGATAAGGGTTTAGCGTTTAGAGTACAAGGTTTGGTGCTTATGGAGTATGGGGCGGGGGTGTTACGAGAATCGAGAATCCATTCGCTATAGGAGCTAAGCCTTAGGGGTTTAGCTTGAGCTTCGACATTTTGGGATTTCTAGTTGGTGGTTTTGAGTTTGGGTTTAAGGCTTTTTCGCTTGAAATTTGGAGATTTGGGCACATAATGTTGTAGCGAGACGTTGGTACTTACGGCCAAAATCTGTATGGCACAGATGTACACATTATGAGCCTGAGGGCCAACCGCCCTCACAGCACTACTGAATCCACGTTTGTGTCCCGTCCTCTTGGAATCGACAATGGCAGATACGCATCGATGGAGAAATTCTGCCTGAACCACCCCTTCCTGAGTAAAGTAGAAACTAGCTGGCTGGTTTTCCATCGAAGAGGAATCATGAATAGCGAAAGTCGTCACCACAATTATGACTGACTTCACTCAGCACCATTCTGCCACGGATTCCTCACCCCCTCCCAGCCCGCAAGCATTGGGTTTCCAGAGTAGCTACGCAAACATGCATCAAAGATGCTGGGAAGGTCGCCAAAGCGTTGTCGCTGAGATGTAGTTGCTGGCAGGAATGGGCAATTATAATTCAATTCTATAGGTTGTAGTTACAGGGGTTGTATAGGGACATGGGAGTATACAGGGTAAAAAGACTCAAGACCCCACAACAAAATGAGACAGCGTGAAGAAAATTTCAGGCCGCAGTTGTTTCCCAAAGGGACACCTGTTTTTAGGGTTTAGTTAGGCGTCGTTGTTTTGTGTCCTGGGGTCCTAGCCTACAAGTGCTGATGAAAGCCCCTAGGCTTCAAACTCACACTCTCCAATAAGCCTACTAGTGGGTTTAGGGTTAAGGGATAGAAATCCTGCATGACCATTTTAACATACTCTAACCCCCTAACTCCCTCGGTTTGTAGTCCCCCTTAAGTAGATAGAATATGACTCTGGGTATCTTATAATAAGATCCCCATACACCCCATATTCTATCTACTTGAGGGGGACCATACCCCTAAACCCTAGACCCGCAATCCTATATTCTATCTACTCAAGGGGCCTATGGGGTATCAAGGGTCATGAAGGATTTTTAGTATCCACCGTCCGCATCTCGAACATGAAGACCTAAACCCAATTCCGCAGATGCAAGCCCCACCTCCCCAACCCAAAAAAGTTTGGGATTATGGTTTAAGGTTTAGGGATTAGGGTTTAGGGATTAGGGTTTTAGGGTTTAGGGATTAGGGTTTAACTTTTAGGGATTAAGTTTAGGGTTTAAGGTTGAGGGTTTAAGGTTTAGGGATTAGTGTTTTAATTAGGGTTCAGGGTTTAGCTCAACTTCTGAACCATGAGCCCTAGATGCTTAACTCCTAAACCCCTGTACTCTGCACCCCCAACTCTGAAAATCCTGGGGTTCGAAGAGAGTAGCTTTTTTAGGCGGTTGAACCCAGTAAGATTAAATTCAAAACCCTACCGTAGGATGTAATCTTACTCTAAACCCTGAGACCTATGTAACCCATCAAAATAGTATCCACTTGGTTGTCCATAATCCCCATTGGATCCCTACATAACCCTAAACCCGGGACCCCAAATACGATACCACTCAAGAGGCCTCAAGGGCTCGCAGTCGCCCGAAGCTTTCCGGCAGCTCGGAGAGATTGTTGGAGTCGAGGTACCTGGGTTGTCTGGTTTAGGGATATAGCGTAAGGGGTTCAGAGTGTAGGATTTAGGAATTCGTTGTTTAGGATGTAGGAATACGTGATTAGGAAACCTTAGTCCTTATTGGAGATTTCGGGGTTTTTAAAACCCCCTTATAAGTTCAGAGACATCGTTCTCACGAGGGGGCGTGAGATTTGGCCCGTTGCAGGACGTGAGCTTGGATTTGTGACCCCACTCCTGGAGACCAAATCTCGCCTCCTTAACCTCTTTCGGAGGCGAGGAGCACCCTGCTGATTCAGCCAAAACCCTCAAAGATAGCAACTTGTTCGTCACCATGATCGATGGATACGTCTAGTTTCCTACCCGACGACAAACCCACAACCCACGACCCAAGAACCAAATTTCAAAAACTTGACCCCAACGGTCCCACCAGGTTGCGACCCTAAACCCTAAACCTTGAACCCTAAACCCTGACCCTGAACCCTGAACCCTAAGCCTCAGAATCTAATCTGCAGGGCTTCCCCGCCCCCCAAACCGATGCAGAAACCCAAGCGGAGGGGCCTGCACAGACTATGTATTTTTGCTGGGTTGCCGTTCAGGAACTTAGAATCAAGTTAGCATAATAGGGATATGTAGGGTTTGGGATTAAGTTACCATAATATGGGTATATAGCAAGTCAAAAAGGTTTCCTTATTATAGCAATAATATCTAATTTCCTGAACAGAACCCAGCTTAATGGGGGCAATATGGGGTTCCATATCAGTTTGGGAGAGGGTAACATCATGGTCCAAGGTCTCCTAACTTAAGTGCTCAAAAGACTGTACCATTAACTCCCTGAACGCTAAACGCCAAGGCCCTTGTTCAACAAACCCGCATTCAACATCAAAACTGCTTAGGAACAGCTTCTTGAGGCTCTTCAGGTCTCCAAAGTTCTCCGCCAGGCTCTCCAGCTTATTTGCGCGCCTTAAAGAATGAAGTTGGAAGAGTTACTGTCTAAAAGCAACTTGAAATACAGTTGATACTAAAGCCCTGCATGACCTTGGTATAGTATAATTTCTGTACTGCTCCCACCCAGTAACAACCCAAAATAGGGGTCATAGGAAGGGCTATATATATAATCAGAACATACGTCTTATCCAACTTTTACTTAGTGGCGGCAATACCCCAACTATATTGTCAGCATGCCCAAGCTAGAAGGTAATGGTCTAGGGTTTAGGTGCCCGGGGTAGAATGTACTGCGGGGCAATCGACTGGAGCCAAACTGCATACCCCCCAAGCTTCCGTTGAAAAAGGGGTAGGTGGGGTACGTTGGATGTTTACTTCTAAGATATTGTTGATAAGAAAAATCCTGCAAGAGCCTAATGCCTAAGTACTTCATAACTTTTGATCGTAAGGTCATGCGGGGATTTTAGTAGCAATCGTATCAAGTTGAAACACTACAAATCAGAACATGATGACAACAGATTCCAATGTTGTCTCTCTTGTTTCAGTGACGCGTAGATAACCTGAAGGCCACTGATACTAGGCGGACATGTGAGGATTGATCATGTATATATACATATATATATATACACACATGCATCTGTGCGTATATATATATATAGCGTAACACCCCAAACACTACAAGTACAATCCTTAGTGAGGAAACTTAGTAAAGTAAACGGCCTCTAATTCTTGGAAAAGCCCTGAACCCCAAATCCTACATCCTCCTGTACATCACTACATGTCCCTATATATCCCTCCTACATCCTATGTCCTCCTCCTGTATATCACTATATGTCCCTAAATATTACATTCCCCTCCTACATCTTATATCCACATATATATATATATACATATGTATTTATGTATTTAGGTATGTATGTATGTATGTATACACATGTATATATATATATATACAGAACGGGACGCATTGCTTGCCCCTCCTACATAACCCCTCCGAAAGGACACGGCTCCCCTGGAAGCCATCTGAGGCCTTGGCAGGTGGAGCCTTGGCTGCAGATGAGCCATTAGCATCCCTACTTGTTGGTGATAGTAGGTTTAGGGTTTAGGGTTTAGGGTGATAGTTTAGGTGGACCCCCCACCCTGTAATAGTGGTATAATAGGAATATAAGAGGACCCTATTATAGTTACTAGTATCCCTTATAGTCACTATTACAGGGTGGGGGGTCCTCCTAAGTGATAGTAGCAGTAGGAGTATAGTCCCCCTTTAAGTAGATGGAATATGGCTTTGGGTATATTATAATGAGAGCCCCATACACCCCATGTTCTATCTATTTAAGGGGGACGATATCACTACTATTAAGCAATAGCAGGAGTAGAAATACTAATAATCATAAGAACAAGAAGATTGATAATACTAAGGATAGTTGCAGTAGGTACTATTAGTTTATCGTAGTAGCAGTAGCCGCGGTCGTGGCCGAAGCCGCCATAGCGTAGCCATAGCACTAGCAGTAGTAGAGTGGCAGCCCAATCCACCTGCACACAGACACACGCGGACACACAAAAAAAACATAACAACTGTACATTCCAAGCACTGGGGTGGTGGGGTGGTGATTTGTGTGAGTCTTCAACTGTTCATAGATATGCTCCAGGGTTGTGCACTCCAGGGTTTAGGATTTAGGGTCCAAGGATACCCCCAAGTTGGGCACTGCAACGAGAGATTGGGCACAGGGAACATTCACTCAGGTTGGGCACTGCAGGGCTACTCTGTGGTTGGGCACTGCAGGCACGGAAACTTTGGGGTCGAAACTTTGAGCCACTGTGGGGAAAGAGATATCCCTACCCTTCATCTACCAGCAAGCCCGTGCAGCTCCATATATCAACTGTATGCCTTACTTACGGCATGCCTGCCAGAATACCCCCACATGCTGTAATCCTTACTATAGGGACCCCTACTGTTCGAGTCCCTAAACCTTTTATGTCCCTACCTTCGGCTACATAACCCCTACATAAGCCTTCAAGGAGGCATAATGGGAGCCCTCAGATTCCAATACCGAAACCTCAAACCCTAAACCATGAACCCCAAACCCCTAAACCCTGAACCCCAAACCCCTAAAAAGTTTAGGGTTTAGGGAACCTAAGCTCTAAACCCTAAACCCGAGGATTTCAAAGCAGAGCGGCTTTTGCAAAGCAGCCAAGGTGAAGGACTCGGGAAGTTCCTCTAGGCTGGGGGGGTTTAGGGCTTAGGGTTTAGGATTTAGGGTTTAGGATTTAGGGTTTAGGGTTAGGGTTTAGGATTTAGGGTTTAGGGTGAGGGTTTAGGATTTAGGGTTTAGGATTTGGGGTGTACGGTCCGGTCTTGAGGCTATAGCCTGCAAACCCTGATGCTGAACTCCCTGATGATACTGAACACCCATCATTCTAAAACGCTAAACCCTAAACCCCGTATAATCGCCCTTTTTGAAATTCGAAAAGTATAGGGACATAACTACAGGACTTTCAATGTGTCTAGCTACAGGGGCATACAGAATGGGGACATGGGAGGCATAGTCTAAACTCCTAGTATCCCCCTTGAAAAGCCCTATCATACTCCCATATATAATCCCCTATAGAACCCCTTTCAAGGAGTTTAGACTCTTAACCCTAAACCCTAAACCCTAAATCCTAAGCCTTAAACCCTAAATCCTAAACCCTGAACCCTAAACTATCCCCAATGTGTTTAGATTATGGCTCATGTAGGATTGAAGGATAGGCTCAGGATCCTCAATCTGAGGGCTCAGGGCCAAAGGGGTGATTGGCATCCAGCAGTGATTCAAGGGCTTAGGGTTTAGGATTTAGGGTATTTAAGGGTTTAGGGTTGTGTAAGCTATGCCAGCTTTTTGTGTGTGCGGGCGTGGGGGGGGGGCTACCAATTTCAGTTCCAGAACGAAAAGGGAGCAAGCTTTCAGTACCTTTAGGTCCGAAACCCGAGCTCTAAACCCGTAAACTTGAACCTTGATCCGTTTACCCTTTAAACCCTAAGCCCGAACCTCAGACTGGCAACGGTCCCTAGTAGGCAATGGCATCCGGTGCCTCCAAGGCGTTGCTTGCGAGGAACAATGCCTGAAGGCCCTGAAGCTCACCTTCGGGTGAGGTCAGAATACTAGCGGTTCTTCAAACAGTGGACCCTCACTGACCCTAGGGGCATGTAGGGATTATGTAGAGACTAGGGATTAGCGGGTCCCTTTTGGGACTACTAGAAATCTTTTTTTCGAGAAACTCCTCTTTGGGATGCTGCCTGCTCGTGAGCATTATTGCTATGGGAAGCTCTCAAAACGCTACCCCTATGCATCCTGAACTGTGCCCCCTAAACCGTAAATCTGCACCCTAAACCCTAAATCCCAAATCCTAAGCCCTAAATCCTAAGCCTTCAATCCAGAACCCTAAATCCTAAAACCTAAATCCTGAACCCTAAATCCTAAAACCTAAATCCTGAACCCTAAACCTCAAACCCTGAGCGCCCCCAGGACTGCTATAATCCCCATAGATCCTTTGGGTTCCATACGTCATCCCTACTGTTTGGAGGAACTCCCCGATGAGAAGGGATTAGGTTAGGGCTCTCACTACTAGAATAACTGCCCGTCTTGCGTAATATCCCGCAGTGGGAATATTCAATATGAAGGGGGTGGACGGGTGGTGATTAAATCCTATACAACCGTATATAACTGGTTTCCATTTCATCATGTTCTGCTTCCAGTTGATTATCCAAAATTGGGGCTTTATATCCCTAACCCTTACACCTAAAATCCTAGGCCGAAGCCCAACCCTACGCCCTATCCCCAGAAATTCCTATACAAGCCCTGAACCCTTTTTGGTGGGGAGGAAGGTTGAACCTACTTTGGCACAGAAGTAAGCTGGTTCTTAGACCATACGTCATTGATGGCCTGGTGGACTTAGTAAGTAGGTCCAAAATTACAAGCAGGTCGACCCCAATCAGCGGATGTTCTACCATGCAAATATGCTGGTTACGAAGTCCCCTACGCCTCTAACAGTTTGTGTTACTAACCCTAAAACCTAGACCAAGTTCTAGTACCACGTAAGGTAGCAAAAAGGCAGAGACTCCTACAAGGAGCGCCACACGACTCTTTCCTACTAAATGTTGCAGCAGGCAAGTTCAATCAGAGTTTAAGATTTATGGTTTACCCCAACCCCTGCACTAAATCCGATGGTGTCCAAAAAATCCATGGCCACAAAAATGTTCACATGTCCAGATTCCTGGTACCCTTCGGCGGAACCCCCCAACAGAACCTGCTGAATCTCAGGCAACTAACTGCCTTCACCTATCATCCCGATGTGCTCTTGTGCGGTCCGTACAGAATATAGATATCCCTTCAGAAATCCGACTTACTCAAACGCCTCCTATACCCTAAGCCCCAAAAACCCTAAACCCTATACCCTAAACCCAAAACCCTAAACCCTAAACTAGATCTAGGGACATGGGACACTCCAGCCTGAGGGGCACCAGGGGTCACCTTACTTGGAAGGTCAAGGGACTTAGTTATGGGCTCTTTAAAAGGCTATAGGGCTCTATAGGGATATCTAGGACTGAGGGTATAGGGTCAGGGGGTCTTAATAACCGGGGTTACTATGCGCTTATTATGTGCACATAGGGGTTGTGGTTATGCGCGTACTATCTAAGTCCTGTTGACCCTCCAGAGTAGGGAGCCCAGGAGCACAACGGGCCTTCCAGAGGATTGCAAGTGGTCCGTCCCAATTGAAGCGTATAACATCGAATCCTGAAATCCGCGATGGTATCCAGATATAACCCTTATAAAATTACGGTATGCGGTACCTCAAAACATTTTTTCCTTAAAGAGCCCTTACGTTACTTTGAAGGACTCCCACATGAGTGTTTCCCAGCCCAATTCCTGTAGAATCCCAAATTAGGATCCCCACATTTGCTTGGGGTGCCTAGAGGGCCTAACCTTTAAAGCCCGAACCCCAAACCCTAGACCTAAACCCCAACCGTAAACGACAAACCCTTAACTCTAAATGCTACATAACTTTGGAAGACTCCCAACATCCGCACGTACCGAGCCTATGCTGTTCGGCAAGTGAGTGAGCCTTCGTTGACTGTGACGCTGCAGTTACAATGTTAGATCTTTACAGCAGGGTTTATGGTACGGGTCTTATCAAGGGTTCGGGGTTCGAAGTTGAGGGTTTAGGGCTTGGAGTTCAAGGTTTAGGGTTCACAGTTTAAGGTTTAGGGTACGTAGAGGCATCTGTACATCAATGAATCGTTGTGGCTTGATGTTTTCCAGATCCTGGCTTCTGGTGCTGGGTGTCTTGGGGGTGCAGGCTAACTTCAAGTAGGGATCATATAGAACTACAAAAGGGGAATGGAAAAATGCCAACTACAATATGACTTCTGGTTTAGGTTTCAATATGAGCTATAATCTAAACTCCTTGTATACTCCTTAATATCCCCTTGTAAGAATCCCCTGTATAACCCTCTTTAAGGAGTTTAGACTATAGCTCATATGGAACTTGCCTCAGAAGTCGCGATGTGCTCATGTTGAAGTCGGACCCAGGGATGATGGTTTGGGGTTGAGGGTTGAGGGTTTAGGGTTTAGGGTTGAGGGTTGAGGGTTTAGGGTTGAGGGTTGAGGGTCACCCAAGGCCCCCAAAACCCTAAAATCCTCAAGGGTACAAGTTTTGAAGCCAAGAACCCCAGACCCTAAACCCCTGAGCCCTAAACCCCTAAACCCTAGGATCTCAGCCCGGCTGGGGTCCACCCTTGCCCCTCTACCCAAGCTGAGCATTGCCAGGATGCCTGTTGCTCCCAACGTGCAGCTCCTGCAGCGCCTGTCAAAGCCCGAAATGAGACGATTCACGGTTAACGGATACGGTTGCATACGGTTTGCCTGGAGGTTCATGGGAAGTTGTAGCTGTTTAGTATAACTGGGCTCCTAACGCCATTCTCTGTTCCCCCTCACTGGCCATATATAGGCTACCCCCACTGTGATTTTGGTTAAGACCCAGTCATAAGTATCTACAAAGTCCCTCGATCCTCGAAATATGCCTCTTTGGGAATTGTTTGGGGATACTGGGTATGTGTTGCAGGGGGTTCTTGTTTCGGGTGTTGGGGTCTAAAGACCTAAACCCTAAACCTCAATCCCGCTTTGAACATCTAATGCCCAAGCCCACCTGTCCCGTACCAGGTCATGAGAAGTAGAAATCTTCGCCAAACACGCCCCGACCGCCCAGAAGAGTTCAGGGTTTAGGGCTTAGAGAGAACGACAAGCCATGCAGATCTTCATTATGCAACGGCGCGGACCTTGAAGTGCAAGAATACACCGGAGCGGATTAGGGTTTAAGGGCTTAGGGGATCCTAGAAGCCTAAGCCCGGAACCCAAACCTTTGAAGCCTAAACCCTAAACCCTAAACCCTGGGCTCTCAACCCTAAACCCTGCATGGAGCCCTCAGGAAGGACCGCTGTAATCCCCCATGTGCTTCGCCTGCAGGCGGCCCAAGTGCTCCGGCAGAGACTTCAACCTAGAAGCGGCGTCAAGTCAGAGAAGGATCTTCTGGCTTAGGACCTAAACCCTACACCCTAAACCCTAAACCCTAAAACCCTAAACCCTAAACCCTAAAACCCTAAACCCTAAAACCCCAAAACCCTAAACCCTAAACCTTCAGGATTTAGGATTTAGGGTAAGACCAGGGATGAAGATCCGATAGTCTTCAAATCTTTTTTAATGATAGATGGAACTGTAATGTTTTGTAACATACCTGCCTGGTGATGGCTAACAAGCCTCGGGCTTTGAGCTTTGAGGGCTTTGGGTTTAGGCGCTTAGGGGTCTAGGGTCTAGAGTGTAGAGTGGTTCAAGTTTTAGGTTCAAGATTTAGGGTGTAGAGTGGTTCGGGATTATTTGACCGCCTTCAGCAGTGCCACATAGGATGTAGGCCGTCAGGCTAAAGGGAATTCAGTAGTACTGCGCGATACAAGCAACAAGCATGGCATCCGCTGGCACTGCCCAGGTTAAACTGAACAAAAAAAAGTTTGCCAATGTGGGCTCCCTTCAAGTTTTCCCGAAGCCTTCCGAAATTCTCACGAGATGTTACGTACTTTTCCGTCATGAACCTGAAAAACGGCGTGGAGTAACATGTTAGACATTCTTCTGGAGTTAGTTTACTCCAGCCGGGAAAACCACAAAGCACTCCTTTCATGTGTGTGTAATTATATATTAGAGTAGCTATACGAAACTATAGGACTATAGGATAGCTGGTGATAACTTGGAAAGCTTGGGTTTCCCCTATTTGAGCTCTTGTTGAAAGAAGTAGCCATCCCTGATCCGACGCTAATTCATGAATTCATCACTGCGTGCTTGCAAACGTCTGACAAAACACGAAACCCTAAAGACGCTTGCCCTTGGCAAAGACAGAAGGAAACACGCATACATTAAGAATAACCCTATTTATGAACCTATACAATCCCTATAACCCCTGTAGTTTCCAGCTTAATTTCCATTATCCCAATATAACCGCAATATAACCCCCTTATATTGATATGCATAGCCGGGGTGTAAGCTGAAGCTAT
Source organism: Symbiodinium pilosum (assembly GCA_905231905.1). Classification (NCBI taxonomy): domain Eukaryota; class Dinophyceae; order Suessiales; family Symbiodiniaceae; genus Symbiodinium; species Symbiodinium pilosum. The sequence goes on from CAJNIZ010037147.1 coordinate 39,922, forward strand.
TTGCCCGACTTTTTTGGGATCCTGCCCGTCTGCGGGCAAGAAACTGATTGGAGCCAAGCTGGACCATTTCAAGCTCTGACAACCTTCAGCTGCAAGGCGGCAGATGCACAGGGTTTAGGGTTTAGGGTTTAGGGTTACGTTGAGAGATTGTCGGTTTGGGGTCTAGGATTTAGGGTTTAGGGCCTAGGTCTGGCTTAGGGTTTAATACCTGGGGGCTATGAAGCGCTAGATACGGGATGCATATGGAATATACAAGGATAATGGGGGGTCAAATGAGCTATAGTCTAAACTCCTAGTATCCCCCTGGATAACCCCTGTAGTAGCCCCCTATTTCATCCCCCATTTAACACCCACCTTCAAGGAGTTTAGACTATGGCTCGTATGACATGGAATTTTCAAGGATAATGGAGGGTTATATTCAAATCCGAAGGCCAGGGACCCTGTGAGCATCCCAAAGCAGCCAAGCGGTGGGCCGTGTGTTTTTTTTAGGGTTTCAGGTCAAGGGTTTAGGGTTTAAGGTCTAAGGTTTAGGGTTTCAGGCTTAGGGCCCAGGGTTCAGGGTTCAGGGTTTAGGGGGTAGGGCTTAAGCTGGCCTTTGGTTGGCTAGGAATGAAGGAATGGATCCTTACAGTGGCCCCTATATAACCCATGATACTGTTGATGGATGAAATCTTGCACCACCAAGGAGCCCTAAACTACTGTAATTTCTAGGACTTTAAGGACTAAGGTGGTGCAAGATTTCCTCCATCAACAGAAGTAGTTTCCATGTTCTTTTCCATTCCTTCCCTCCCAGCCAGCCAAATATGTCCATGCAATTTGGAGATGTCCAACGCTTGAGGGTTCCTTTTGGGTAGCCCCTACCATGAGGATTGTAGTGGATTGAGGTCTATATTGGGGCCCCAGATGTACAGAAACGCCCATTTAGGAAGGCTAATCAAGGGGTTTAATGTTTTGGGTTGGGGGGGTTCTCAGAACAGGGGCCCCTTGGGACCCCACGGTATATACATGGGCTATAAGGGGATTCTGGGGTCCCCTGCAACAGATTGTATCAGGAGAATGTTGAGAAACACCTATATCCCTGGGCTAATCCACAAATTAGATCTCTTATCTCAGCCCATAATCACCATCCTTATGGAGTCCCTATATCGCTTCCCTAAGGGATCTAAACTTTTGGATCCCTTGTTGGACGTAGCCAGGCCCCGTACCTGAAGGTTTAAGGTTTAGGGCTCAGTTTAGGACAGAGGGGTTAGGGTTCAGAGCCTAGGGTTCAGGCCACTGTAGGCTTAGGACTTTAGAGCTTAGCCTAGCCCCTCAGCTCTGAACCCTCAGGGTTTAGAGCTCAGAGGTAGGTCCCCCCAAAACTGTTCCTAAGAAACTCGCAGCAGGAATCGGGCAGTTGCTGCAGCTCGTTGTTTTCCAGGAAGAGCTCCTGAAATGGTTGATAGTGGTAAGAGGATGTTGGTAAAGCAACCCCCTTAGCATGGCCCATGTATGAGTCCCAGGAATATCATCGGACCCCTGTTTTGATGGTTGGGCTTACCAAACTCCTGTTGTTAGTTTGGGTTTGCTAGGGTCGGCTTGCGTGGCCCTATAAACTTCATTTCGATGGCTTTCAGGATCAATGATATAGTGATTGAGGGTACTGGCTTTAAACAATTCACATGGGATGGGCTGGAGATTATAGGGGCGACGGCGAGGGCTTGGGGTAAAGGATTTCAAGCTTCAAAGTCCTACCGTCTTATGGTTTAGAGGGTAGGTCCGGTTTACCATGATGCCTTTGAAGGACCCTAGAGCTATCAAGATGTCAAGGTTTAGGGTTTAGGGTTTAGGGTTATGTGCGCAGGCTGTGTATTTGGGTTGCAGTGGAGAGATAATGTACTGCATGCATAAAGTCTCCCAAACCCCTGGGGACTGAGGGGTTCAGGGCTCATACTTGTGGATCGTGGCCCTATCTTGCGCACTGCCCCCACCCATGAACAGGTTAACCACTAGAAACGCTAAAGCCCCCAAAACCCGACAGTCCACATCCTCTACACCCTAAACCCTGAACCCTAAACCCTAAACCCTAAACTGAACCCTAAGGTTTTGAACCTCCTACACTCCGCCTCTGTCCCCAGCCCTCAACCCCCAGCCGCCTGCAGGTGAGCTAGTTGACCCAAGCTGTCTGGCAGCACCTGCACTCGGTTGTTACCTCAGATGCTAATGTTCTGTGGTTGAACCAAATAAGGTCAGAGCTTTTCGTATCAAATACCGCGTAGGATTCAGGGTTGGGGCTCAGGGTTTATGGTTTAAGCAAAAGGAGGGACAGCATAATCTCAATTAATTACCCCCCAAGCCTAATGTTCTAAGCAGCTGCACTGAAGCCACAAAGCACTCGGAATGACCGTACGTCTCAGACTTCCCAAGCATGCAGTTGCCAAAAGCATTGACTACTTGCTGAAGTTGCTGTGCTCATCCGTGCTCAAAACTACGTGTGGGTGCACAGAGGGGTTGGAATCCAAAGCCTTTGAGGAGGCATCTGTAGGTCTATCCGCCTTCAGGTATGAGAGCCGGGGTCGGACAAAACCTCACATCCTTCAAACGAAACTTCAAAATGAGGAGGATTTCTGCTGCCCCGTCTAAAGAGGAGAGGCAAGCCCCATCACCCTAGGCAGGCATGTTATGAAGCACCAGTGCTGTAGATGATAGCTATAAGAGACTATAGGATCGCGCAGGAGCCCATGCCGGGGCACAGGCCCCTGCTTTCGAAGAACCCAATGACCATCATAGTGGATGCATATGCGAAAATGTCCGTCCAACGCAACCACCATGCAGAAAGCGATTTTATGAAGTTGCCTTCAACCAAACCCGAGACCCCAAACGAGAGGGCATGATGTCTCATAGGCTTCTGATTCTAAGCTACAGCTTCAGGGTCTTCGCAATGCCAAGATAACCCATGGCCCCAAACCCTGACCCGTCCAAAAACCAGCCTGGGCGAAGGGCCTCAGATCTACCATTCGACAAGACGCGGCCGGCGCTTCTAGATGTATGAATTATGTGAACAATTCAACCGACGAAACCTCGACTATGTAGACTTATAAGTCCCGCTAATTCCCTTGTACTGCTTTTTGTAATCCGCGCACCCTGCCAAAATCAGGGTTTCCCCACTACCACCCACAATATTACACCCCCTAGGTTCCCATTACTGAATCTCATTGAAAAAATTGAGGCTAACTGAGAGGGAACGTACGGGGGCAGTAGGGCAAACCCTAAACCCTAAATCTAAACCCTAAACCCTAAATCTAAACCCGAAATTTAAACCCTAAACCTTGTAAATCCAACCCCTGCGAGGTGCCTAGATGGAGTCTCTGGAGAGATTGCAATTCTCCAATTGTCTCCTCGCGGGCAAAAGGTCGCTACTGGGGCAACCCTAGAGCCTTTATAATAATGATAAAGGGATTTTGGTAACCCCAACCCCAAAAAATTAGGACCCTATAACCAGCATATGATAGTCATAGGGTCCTAACTTTGGGGGTTGGGGTTACCAAAATCCCTTTATTATATAAGTTCACTGCTTCTCAGTTGGGGATGAAATCAAATGGAAAGTTACATGTAAACTAAGGATTGCAAGGGCGACACGGGGATGTAGAGTTTCAGGTTCTACTTTCTGGTTGTTAGCAGGGAGTGGAGGAACGGACCGCTATAATAGGCTCTGTATGAGCCATTGTCTAATCTCAAAGTGTCCCCTTGAAGAACCCCTATGATCGTCCCATTTCTACCCCTTTGAAGGAGTTTAGACTGTAGCTCATATAGTCTAAACTCATGTTGCTTTCCTTCCCCGACGCTAACTACCACAAAGCCAGCAAGCAATGTCTGAGCTGCTTCGTCGTGGGGACTAGATTGGGATGGCTTCGGCATGAAAATTCGGATTTGGGTGTTTGCGATTGAGGGACGGGATTCGGAACCTCTCACTTGTCCATCTCTATTCCTCAACTGCATCTCACTCTTCCAGTCTGTGGCCTTCTTGAAAATGCTTGGATTTAGGATTTGGGGCGTTGAGTGCAGGCAATCTCTGAAAGCAGGGCTTCTACCTTCTCCCAAAGCCATGCGCAGTAGTCACGGCATGCAGGTAGCACACTTCGGGCATGCAGATGTTCCGAAAAGGCTCACCGAATCCCTAGCAAGCCCCGAAGAAGTGCTTGACGCTTCCCCCCATGTCCGGCAGTTTCGTCAGCTCATTGTTCCGCAAGTTCAGCCTCGATATCTCAAAACAAGATCACATCAGAAATGTGTTCAAGCGGGCTATGCTTGGACCTAAACCCTAGACCACAAGAAATGAGCATTTCTCAAAATGAGGGCCACTGGGGGCCCTGGGATTTGTAGTCAAAACGAAATTCCAACTCAGGATTCTATAGGGGTAATTAACTCCAAATTTAAAACATGAAAAAAGCTCCTTACCCTAAACTCTAGCCCAACCCTATATACCCCATAGTGTAAGCTGCCTCTTAATAAGCCTTATAGTACTCCTCTATAATCTAAATAATCCTACTGTATAACTCCCCTTCAGGAGCTTACTTGGAGGGTCATGCGGACTTCGCAAGTAGGTTAATAGCCCCTATAAGCCATACGAAAACCCACTTATCCACATTGTTAACTTACTTACTCTATCCCCATGCACTTAAACCCCTAAACCCTAAACCCTAAATGATATATACTCCTTTCCATTTTCTTTTCCATTGTTAACCTACTTACTAAGTTCAAAAACAGCTCAGGAAACGTCTGCAGCCGCTGAAGGCGGCCCAGGCTGGGAGGAAGCGTGGCGAGGGCATTGGAGCAAAGATGGAGCTCTAGGAGGCTCCGGAGGGAACCTGGGAGAGAGTTGGGTTTAGGGTTTGGGGTTTGGGCATTAAGGGTTTAGGGTTGAGGGTTTAAGGGTGTGGGGTTTGGGCATTAAGGGTTTACGGTTAAGGGTCTGGGGTTTGGGCATTAAGGGTTTAGGGTTGAGGGTTTGGGTTTGGGCATTAAGGGTTTAGGGTTGAGGGTTAGGGTGTGGGGTTTGGGCATTAAGGGTTTAGGGTTTAGGGTTAAGTGCTTGGAGTTAAGGGTTGAGGGTTAAGGGTTGAAGGTTTAGGGTTTAGGATTTAGGGTTTGGGGTTTAGGGCTCCAAAACTTCTTGTTCGGAAATCTGGAGGAGGATAGAGAGCTGGGGTTGGGTTTAGGGCTTAGGGTTTAGGGTTTAGGGTTTAGGGTTTAGGGTTTAGGGTTTAGGGCCCAGGGCCTGCGACAAATCTATGGAGGTTCCGGACCCGGAGACGGTTTAGGGCTGAGGGTTGAGGGAACTAAAACTTGGTTTAGGGTTTAGGGTTTAGGGAGTTATGTGGATATCATAACCTTACACGTTACCTCCTGGCTCAATCTTTCTATCCTAACCGGCCAGACCCCAAACCCTGTGAATCCAATGTGCGCAAGTTCAGTCACGATGTGCTTAGGGCCTGATCTCTAAACAAAATTTCACAAGCCTAAATCCTGTTGTCAACCTTGCACCTAAATACCTAAAGATGCATTTCCAAAAATCGGGTTCCCACCCGTTTCCCCTAAGCTTAAGCGCTATAAGCCTCATCATAGGGACTGGCAAACAAGGACCCCGGCTCTTGGGAAACCCCAAATCCTTCTGCTGCAAAACCTTAACTTAAACCCTGAGCCCTAAACCCACCCTAAACCCTACCCTGAAAAACCGTAATCCGGAGGGCCCAAGTCCCTCAGTTCTCAGATCCCTGAAACCCATAATTCCTCAACCCTCTAACAACCCCCTAAAGCCAGCCAATTGCGGTCCCGAGCCACCGATGCTGTCCGGGAGCCAGGCTAGCCTTTGAATCTAAAGTGCAAAGAGTTTATGGATCTAGGATTTAGGGATTCAGGGTTAAGATATAGGGATTCAGGAACTTAGGGCTTGGGTTCTAGGATTTAGGTAGGTTTTGGGCAAGTTTTGTGCGAGTTGTTTTCTTTGTTTTTGTACCTGGGCTCCAACCCCAAACCCTAAACCCCCTAAAACCTCAACCCAGGTTTACATGTTACGTAAAAGGGAGTTGGGGCTTTGCATGGGATTGAAGGGCTGCGCGTTACAGGATTCAGGGTTCCGTGCTCCGTTCCCACATGTGGTATTGATGGAAGAACCCATGCAACACTCATGCATCCTGAATGCTCCTTCATCATTGGTCATTGGAACTGCCAAGATATTGCAAGAAAACTAAATGCAACGGCCTGCTTGACAAGAATAGGTTTTGGTCGGTATATTCTACATCATACTGTAGTAAGAATCAGTGTATGGGGAGAATATCAGGATTCTGCATTCCTTCTCAGCTTTGCCCGAAGACCAAAAAATTACTACAGTATGGGTGCCATCATGCACTGTCCCTCCTACTTGACTTGGCAGGCTATCGACACGGGCATTTGTAAACTTCATCGAATACTGCGGAATGATGTTGCTGAGAAATTTATATTTCAAGAATTGCCAGGTCCTACCCATCTCTACACTGACATGGAATCCCCTGGAAAGGATTGCAGTCTTCCTGCTGCTTTGAACCTCCATATGAGCTATATTCCGAACTTCTTAAAGCGGGTTATATCGGGGATTATCTAGGGGAGTATTACAAGTGTTATTCAGGTGGATTCTTGGAGTTTAGAAGATAGCCCATATTAGTTTGGCTCAGGGTGCGGGACCCCAAAATGGGATAATTTCCCAAAAGGGAATGTGCGTGGCGGGGGGGTGGGGATCTTGCTGTCATTTCTGAACGGATACGCAGACTTTTATTCTGTGACTTTGCAAGACTGATTTTGCAAAGAAGCTTTGCGGCAATTAAGCTGAGTCCATTAGAAATTTCAGCACGGAGTTTAGTGCATTGCCCTGCGAGTGGGAAAACATGAACAAATGCTGGTGACACCTGCGCTGCAGGCTAATCAGCCGCTACGTGCTGAGAAGGGCTGCGTTTGTAGGCATGCTTGCAGGCAAAGGCAAAGACATCCTGGCATTGTTTTAAGGCCCTGCGAAATGAAATGCTTCACTTTAAGAGGCCCAACAGGGAAACCTCAAACTTTAATCACTGTGATGTTTGGGCTTAAATTGCGGGGTCGAAACGAATGATGGGATGACCACTCAAAAAAATGATGCATGGTAGGATTTTTCTTCATGGTCATACAGGTTGGACACCCAAAATCTACTGGCGCGCAATCTGTTTTGTCAAGGGCAGTTTTACGTGGGTAGGCCACACATCGGTAGCCCTTATCGGGCGCATTAAGGAAAAGTGGTTCAGCTCAAGTTGAAGTAGCAGCCCCTGTTTGAGGTACTTTGAAGCAGTAATCTAGAACGAAACCCTAAACCCTAGACCCTCTACAGTACTTTTAGGGTGCCCACGCGGTACTGTCCCCGTCCCTGAATTCTAGCTCAGTAGACCTTAGTTTGCTTGGTTTCAAAATATGATTCTGGTAGACTTTCTCGGCGCAAAACATCCTGAAACCTGGGACACACTACAGTAGCAAGAGGGCACGAATAATCATCATTTACACACAGCCCCACAGGGGTCATCTGGGACTAGAGAAGGGCTTGTGGAAGTATGTTTGACGGTTCTTCAGGAACCAGACCCAGACCCATGTCCAAACAGCTTTAGAGTTCAGGTTTTAGGGGCCAGGGTTTAGGGTCACAAGTCTGCTCATGATCTTGGGCTGCTGAAAAGCTAACTTTGCAAAGGTCCCTGGAAAGATAGACTTGGGGAGTTCCAAAAATGGGGTTTCCCCTGATATAGCTCAAAATGTCATAGTCCCGGTTCTAGGGACCTCCGCAAAAGGACCACCAATCCTGAGAAACCCCATCCAAGCCCAGGAACATGTTTGCATCCACGCGCAAGTCTTCCAAGTCCACCTGACGTGACTTCAACAGAAAGCGTGCCTGCTCGTTTCACTGGTGGTCGATACGAAGTGGAGGAGTAGGCCCATTTACTAGTTACTAGTCCCTTACAATAGTCTGAATAACCATTGATTCCCTACTAACCGCAAGCAAGTAAACCCTAGACCCTAAATAAATCGTGGCTTTCATTTTCTTATTCATCTCTTCATTCCCGCGTCGGCGGATAGGGGGTCCTCACGCTGATTACATACTTGGAGGGTCAGGCAGACTTAGTAAGTAGGTTGATGATGGGGATGACCGGGGTTCTTCTGTAGCCTTAGGATCAAGTAGTAGCATCTATCTGAAATTCCCTGAACCCTAAACGCCTAAACCCTAAACCCTGAACCGTAAACCCTGATCCCTGTAAACCCTACAGAGACTAAGTAAGCAGCTTGTAACTGAAGGTTGACACTGCAGACTGAGGCCTCAATGCTGGCCAAGTTTGTCCCTAAACCCTACCCATGGGACCTAGTAACCACATATAGCTGGGTCCCTTTTAGGGCGTTATTCGGATGTATAGAGTTTAGGGTTTAGGGTTCATGGGTTCATGG